>CAUYQV010133021.1:0-11213 GCA_963574575.1 Galagoides demidoff | reverse complement strand
GTTGAAGTGTGCTCCTCAATCTTCTCTCTTGGCTCTGCTCCAAACCATCAGCTAAGTAGCTAAACTTCTGTCCTTTCAGCCTCCTTCTGGATGGGAGCTTCTGTAAAAAGCTGGCTGCAGTCCGCCATCTTGGCTCCGCCCTCCGGCAATTTTATTTTCTATTTTAGCTTGAAAATATGAGAAAGTAATTCCATGAATAAAACATGGCATTTTTGTTTCTTTACTATGCAATTAAAACAGTAACATGAAACATTTATTAGGCACTTATTTTATGCCTGTAAATAAACTAGTGTGTTATATACAACATCTCATTTGATTCTCCACCTATTCCCATGAGATAGGACATATTTATCCCCATTTATAGATTAAGAACCCAAGTCTTGGTAAGAGGAAAAAAAGAATATCTAAGGTCACCTGATAGGCATCTTTCTGGAAGTTCCTATTACCAAATTGCCATTGATTTCCTTCATACTACAATAGGAAGTATATGAGTTGAATGACATACGTGAGGCTGTTTGGATTTAATTTTTATTTCTCTCACAGTTGAAAAGCACAATTCTCAGTTTCCACACTCACCAAATAAATATACTGATATCTGCCACTTATCAAAATCAATGATAAGATCTTTTCATGAGTGTAAGTGCACACTCCCCAAAAGGCAAATAAGTCAGCGTAGTTTTTCACGATTTAGATTCTGAGGGGTCAGCAATGACATACCTTTCAAACTTTATAGGAAAGAAAATCCAGATTTGGTACTCCCTGTAAAGCCAGCAAATCAGACAAATTAAAGTTTTAATAACTCTCCTTCCTCTTCTTAATTTCTTTAAATAGTAGAATGTGGTTTAAAACAACTGGGGACCAATATAGGGTTGCTAATGGACTATTTTATTAAGTAATCATTTAATTAAAAATGATGAAATTTAATTATTTAACATAAAAATAGGGAGGACATAATTCAGACTAAAGGATGGTCCTTTTAAATGAAATGTACGTAGCTATATAAAATATTTACACCAGTGCCTTGATTTTTTTTCATCTCACTAAGAACAGGTATAATTTTGTTGTAAAATGAATTTTGTTAATCATTGCTGTGGGAGGGTTTATAATTAAAATGACAGAAAAAAATTTTTTAAAAGCTATTGTGTTGAGTTAATTTTCGTGTGCAGTTTCCTTACTTTTGAACTGTTGGGGTTCTGTTCTGAGGCACTGCTTAGAGGCAAAAAAAAAAAAAAAAAATTGGTAACAGTCATTGTCAGCCATTATAATCCAAGATATATTTATTCAGCTGAATGCCAAGGACATCAAGATGGATAATTTTAGCCCTTTATCTAGGCACGGTTCATACAACCCTTGGTTGCCTAGCATAAAACGTTAATTTCAATGTTCAATAAACAACTAGACTAGGAGATACTAACCCCTGCCCTTAGTGTCTATCCCAACTACCGTATGCCTCTGAACATAGCTTGAGAAGAATTTCAGCTATCTAAGACTCATGAGATCCCGGCTCCAGCTGGGACTCCAAATCGTGTTTTCAGAACACAAAGAACACTTGATAAAGTTGGAGAGAAATATTTTTTGAAAATATGTCACCAGGAAGCTTGGGAATAATTTAACAGAACCATCCTACAGGGTATGAATTTAACCTTTGATCTCTGAAATGAAGGTCAGCAAATTTGTTTTTACTCTACATATCTTATAATCAATTCAATGTCTGGGTAAATCAGTTTCTAAAGAAGAGGCTGTGTTGGCAGATAAGGGATACTTTTGCCCTCTAATTTTTTAACCGTTTAACCCTCTCTTCTCTGAACTAAGTTCTACTGCTCCCCTCAATAGTTTTTTTCCATCTGGGGAAGAGGAATATAAAAACTTGAGATGCATAATATTAGAAGGGGGAAATACTATACTATTGTCTGCAGAAGGAATACATAAAAAGTTCAAAAAATGTTAGTTACACATTTTTTCTAAGTGTTGAATACATGGAGAAATACTATTTTTTTTAATCTGTCTACTCATCTGAAACCTTCTTGAAAACCCATATCGTTTTTTGGGGTGGGGGTGGGGAACAGAGTCTCCCTCTGTTGTGTACTTCGTACTTTAAACCAGGGTTGGTATGGCATACATAGGCCAAAGCCAACCCACTGCCTGTTTTTATAAATTTTTACTGGGACACAACCATGTTCATTCATTAGATATTACCTCTGTCTGCTTTTGTGCTATGATGACAGCAGCATCCAGCAGCTGCAGCAGAGAGTGTACGGCCCACAAAGCCTAAAATATTTACTATCCAGATTTTTACAGAAAATAGTTGTTGACCACTGCTTTAAACCAAAGAAAAAGACTTGGAGAGGTGAAAATACATCCTAAATCCAGAGACAGGAATGGTTTAGGGGTAAAGAAGAGAGGATACTGAGTTTTCATTCAAGTATTCATTTTGTAGAAATAGAGTCTGATGAAAAGAGCAATAGCCAGGGCTGCAGGGTAATGAGATAAGGACATGGTAACTAAATCACGCCTCTGATTCTCCAGCAGCCTATCTAATGACAACATGCTACGGAGAGATGAACCCAGGATCCTCAGCTAATGTCAGCCATTTGGGAGGAAGAGTTTCTTCTTTGCAGCAGATGTGTGGCTCAAAGTTCATCATGAGTGCACTGGCAGAGGGAGCACAGCCTGTGTTTTTCTGCGAGGGGACCAGCACTGGCCTGTCAGTGGAATAGCTAATTTAGTTAAAGGACTAGGGAAGTGGTGGGGGTGGGGAACACACAGCTCAGAAAAAGAATATTTTAACCCTTTCTGGGGATGACTTTACTTTTTAAACAATGACCATTCTGTTTCATAAATGCCTGTAGAATTTAAACCAAAAGAATGAAATGCAGTGTGTGTGAGTCCTTGCCAGCCATCCCACATGGACAGCTGCCAGGAGGCTGACAGGCAAAGGTGATCATCGCAGACACTCATCATCCTTTGAAATTGCTCCACTCCAAGGATTCCAGATCCTAGACTCACTCTGCTTGCTTGTGCCAGATGTCAAGTGCATGGGCTGATGAGGGTGGGCTTCCTCAACTTCCTTCTCTGCCTAAAGTTGCCGGATATTCTTCCTGGGTCTGGATTTTTTACTTTTCTCTTGGATGAAGAGGGGCAGGGACTCACTTCTTGGTTTGTGTCCTGCCATATTTTCTGCTTTCTTTAGACCATTGCTTTGTCATCTTTAGGTTCTTCCTCTCCACTGGTTCTTTCCATTTTCTTAATAAACTTACTTGGTTCTCACTCAACATAGAAATAGGAATAATCAAAAACAAAACCAAAAATCTCTTCCTCTCAACTTTGCTATTCTCTTTTGCTGCTTTGCTAGCTTTCTTCCTGTTCACTATTTGTTAGTAAGGATAAGAGTAGGTTATGTTGTGAGGACAAACAGCCCCACCACTCAGTGGCTTTAACAAGAGTTGATTTTTTTGTACATGCAATGGCCATAGAAAGTCGGGCGACTCTCCTGGTGGGTAGTTATCCTCTATTCAGTGACTCAGCATTCTAGGGTCTTCAGTCTTTTGGTTTTGTCATCTATGCACAGGGCCTCCTCTGAGACCACTGTGGCAGGGACATCAGACTGGGCTTTTCATTGCCTCAGTCCAGAAAGGGCCCGCTTCACATTTTACTAAAGAACTGCTACAAGGCTCCTCAAGTGCAAGAGTGATGAGAAGTATCATCTTCCAGGTGCCTGAAAAAGGAGTGGAATCTGATATTGGTGAGTATGGTGATGCTTTCCACAGCTACCTAATTGCTATAAGGAGGTATTACTACATCATCAGTATCTCTGGCCTGTCCCCAGCCCGCAGCTTCTAAACTCTGACTGTTGTCACCATCACTCCATTAAAATTACCTTAGTTTTTGCTTTATCTTTTTCTTACAACCACTGTAGTCATTGTTTATCCAACCATATTATCTTTGCCACTTCCTCCTTGGTTTCTTTATGGAATTTGACCCAAACTATCACTGTTTTTTCTTGAATTCCCTTCCTGACAGCATTTGCCACCTTTCATGGCTTTCCCTCATTCTTTTATACCCATGCTCCCTCAGTCTCCTGCACTAATTTCTTTTCTTCTTCCTCCTGCTGACTGTGGGGAGTTCAGGGAGCTCAGGCTTTTTTCTTTTTCTTTTGGATTCTCTATGAGCTCTCCTTTGGGCTTCCGCCTTCAGCACTGAGCATGTAACTCCTCAATCAATGGACCAATTCCCCCATCCATCCTTTTCTTCAGATATAAAATTACATTTCTTCTTTCACTTAGATTACACTTGCACTTTTAAATTGACATAAACTCATAGTCTCTGAAAAAATGGACCTTCTTCTGACCCAACAATTTCTGTTAATGGAACTGTTTTTGTTCCAAAGCCCTGGATACAAGTGACAGCATACCCTAACTCAAGTGCTTGAAATAAAGAAATGCAGTATCCCGAGTAATGAGAAGTTAAGGTGCTTCTGTTGGGGCTGCCTTGCTGTGTGTCAGATCCGGCTTCTGGTGGTTCCTTTCATCAGAGTCAGATACAACAGCCTTGAGAGGAAGAGGGGCTGACTCTTTTGTGTTTCTGTTTGAAAAGTAATTAAAACCTTTCCAGAAGTCTCCCTAGCAGTTTTCCTTTTTCTCCTTTTAAAAAAAGAAATTAGCAACAGCTTCATTGAGATAAAATTCGCATACCATATAATTCACCTACATAAAGTATATAATTCAATTTTTTTTTTTAACTACATGAACAACATTGTGTAGCCATTACCACAATCAATTTTAGAACATCGTCATTGTCCCCAAAGAAACCCTTTATCCACTAACAATCACTCCTTGAAGCTCCTGGCAACCATTAATCTACTTTTTGATTATCTGGATTTACCTATCCTGAAGAGTTTGTTTACATAGACTCATAGAATATGTGGTCTTTTGTGTCTGGCTTTTTTCACTTAGCATACTGTTTTGAGGCTGATCCATATTGTACTATGAATCAGTTTTTTTTATTGTTAATACTCCACTATCATGGATGTGCCACATTTTGTCTATTCATTTCTCTATGGGTGGACATCCTGGTTGTTTCCACACTTTCACTTCTTTTTGTAAAGAATTTTTCTACCTGCTTATGTCTGATCCACTAGTGATGAACCACCTAGATGGCTTGGAAAAATCAAGATTCCTTCCTCAACCGAAAAAGAGCAAACAATCCCATCCATCACTGGGCAAGAGACACGAACAGAACCTTCTCTGAGGAAGACAGACAAATGACCAACAAACATATGAAAAAAATGCTCATTGTCCCTAATCACCAATGAAATACAAATCAAGACCACTCTGAGATATCACCCAACCCCAGGGAGAACAGCCCACATCACAAAGTCCCAAAGCTGCACAGATGCTGGCATGGATGTGGAGAGAAGGGAACACTTTTACACTGCTGGTGGGACTGCAAACTAATACAGCCTCTTTGGAAAAAAGCATGGAGAATCCTCCAAGAACTCAAATTAGACCTCCCATTTGATTCCACAATCCCACTAATGTGCATCTACCTAGAAGAAAAAAAATCGTTTTATCATAAGGACACTTGTGCTACATTGTTTAATGCAACGCAATTTACGATCACCAAGTTGTGGAAACAACTTAAATGCCCACCAACCCACGACCTGATTAACAAACTGTGGTACATGTATACCATAGAATACTATAAAAATGGAGACTTTACATCTTTTGTATTAACCTAGATGGAGTTGAAATACATGCTTCTTAGTAAAGTATGACAAGAATAGAAAAGCAAATATCCAGTGTGCTCAATGCTAATATGAAGCCAGTAGATGATCTAATACATGCCCACATAGGAGAAAAACTTAATTCAGTCCAAGTTGGGGAAGGAGGAATAAAAGAGGGAGAGGAGGGGACAGGGCGAGGGGATGGGTGTGCTCCCATTTAATGGACACAATGTGAGGGTATATGGCACACCTTTTGGGTGTGGGATACAACGGCAACAGGGACTCTACCGAACGTGCAAGTATTGTAACTCAGTGGTTTATACCATCACATTAACCCAAACTAAAATATAAAAATAAAAGATCCTTCCCTGGGGCTGAGGAGGAGTGAATCTTCTCTGAAGCAGTGGACACTTAGAAGAGGATGAATGCTTAAATAAAACTGTATTTTTTGTTAGGAATTAGGAAGGGAAGTGTGGCAGGAAATATGGGGTGATGGAAAACAGGGTCTGCTACGTGTAGCAACCAATACTTTCTTTGGTCCTGAAACTTTGGCCATCTTTCTCCCGACCAGTGCTATCCTTTTGGCAGCCAAGTGTGCACGTGTGTTCCCCACGGCTTCCTCTCCAGCCCCCTTTCCTTTGCTCATCCTCCTGTGTTGTCCCTCTGCTGCACACTCATATTACTTCTCTCTGTTCTTTCCCGGCAGCCTCCTGCTTCCCACACTCCTTTCCTCTCGAATCCACCTTACACCTCTGGGTGAGGACAACCTTCCCACAGCGCGTCTACTAGCAATAACGTTGCAGCCCTTGTCCAACTCCATTGCCTATAAAGCTAAGTCCAGATTCATCACCCACACACTTATGGTTGGCCTCAGGGTTTTATCTTTAACTTTCTTATGCTATTTCTCCTATGTTGCTATCAGCCTTGTTAGAAGAGAGAAAAGGAAATTCATATTAATGACAACCTCGCTACGGATCTTATCTTCCTTTATGCTCTTCTTTTTACCTTCCTCTCTTGTCCCTCCTGGGTCATGCACAGAGGGGGTTGACCTCACCTTCTCATGTTACTAGTGGTGGTAGCCATTACAGTGGGTAGCCGTGATAAGGGTCGATAGGGTGGTTTTGGAGGGTCTCGCTGGGTAATGAGAAAGGAAGAAATGTGGGTCATACTGGGCTTTGGATGCACACAGACCTGAGTGTGAATCTTGGCTTCTCAGTGGACCCAGCTGTATGACCTGGAGTAAATTACTTAATCCCTCCGTTATGGGCTGAATTGTGTCCACTCCTAATTCATTTGTTGAAGTCTTAACCCCAGGTACCTTGTATTTGGAGTTAAGTTTAAATGTGGCCTTTGGGGTGGGTTCCTAATTCAGTATGACTGTGTTCCTTATAAGAAGAGGAGATTGGGACACAGGCATGTGTGTGAATGGGGGACAGAACATCTGAGGACGCAGGGAGAAGATGGCTACCCGCAAGGCACGAGAAAGGGCTTGGAAGAAACAATCCTGCCGACATCCTGATCTTGGATTTCCAGCCTCCAGATCTGTGAGAAAATACATTCCTGTTGTTTATGCCACCTGGTCTGTGGTGCTTTACGGTGGCTTTCTGAGCTTCTGTAAGTTGAGGCTGCTGGAGGACTTAGTAGAATAAAATTGTCAGCACCATGCCGGGCACTGCCTTGCATAACAACTGCCAATAGCAATTTTCCCCTTTTTGTCATCCTATGGGGACACCTTTGGGAACAGGAATGTCAGGATTGGTAGAAGCTTATGCCGGAACCCCCTGACCCTGGTGTATAAGCAAGTTCAGAGGAGCCTCGAGACTGCCAGTAGCTGCAAAGCCCCAGCCCTGGGCTGGCAGAATGGGGCAGGACACCAGGGAGACATGCTGGGTCTCTATCTGCAAGAAACAGAAAGCTTGCGTCACACAGAATTAAACCGAAGACTGGATGCATTTGGGTCTGGCCCTGAACAGTTTAGGGGTGGATACAGGCACGTGAAAGTTGTCTCAGGAATCTCTCTCTCTCTCTCTCTCTCGGCTGGGTTCCTTCTATTCTACTCCTGTCCTTCAACAGACTCCATGTTTCTGGTTGTAAGATGAGAGTCAGTCACTTCCTTTCAGTTTCAATGTGAAGGAGGGGACAGTTCATATTTCTTTTAGTCACCTAGGCAAGATCTGGGACTAGCTCCTCCTGGGTCAGGTGTCCCTCTGGCTTTTGGGGGTGGGGGACACAGTGATCTGCTTGGCTTAGACCTGGGTCACATGGGCCTCACCTTAACCTGAACCACCCACCAAAGGAGGCCCAAGGGACAATAAATCACCAGAAGAATGGTGACTAGACAGCTGCTCCAAACTGTGGCCACCACACCATGTAGACAGTTTTAAACAATAATTCCAAGAAGTTCAGTCTTTCTCCACATCTCCCTGCCCCTCATACTTTCATGTCTTAAAGTAGACTTCGGACCCCCACTGTATTTTTGTGATGACCTAGTTCAAGTCCATTTGTTGATCTGGTCATCGGATTTGGAGACTGTCAGCCCAGGAGACTGACCAGGACAAAGCCCTTATGGGGCTGTCTTTTAAGCTAGTTATCCCTTCCTGGCATACAAGTCTTAACAGCCTTACGATCTGTTTCTGCCATTTCCAGGTCTGAGGCTCAAGTACACACAATTCCAGGTGTTGGCTGTGATGTGTGATACACTGAAGAGACAGAATAACAATGCCAGTGGTTAGTATTCCAGGAGAACCTACACCTCACCAGGCACTGTGACGAGCACCGTGTGTGCTCCCATCTCCTCTTACTCTCACCCCAACCCTGGGAGCACCTTCATTTTGCCGGTGCAGAAACTGAGACCCAGAGAGGTTAAGTAGCTTGCCCAGTTTCTCACGGTGGGAAGTAGCACAGCCAGATTTCTAAACCAGGTCTTCCTACCTCCAAAACTTGACCTTTTTATCACTCAGGCCCAACAGGCTGCCTCCACAGTTGGCAGGTGGGACTGGACTTCAGTCTGCAAGCAATTAGCATAAGCAACTCTCCAGCAAATCCAAGAAACAAGCAAATCTGTAAAAGGGGAGGGGGAAGCCATCTTAAAAGAGAAAGCTTTTTCTCCCCTGCTGGTCCAGGGGGAGCAGTTTGCCACAGGCTGCTGAGGGCAAGGAAGGGGCAGAATGTTCACTGAATGTTCATTCTCCTAATTGTTTTTCTATGACATTGAGCTCACACTCCAGGGAAAATTCGGGGCCTGAGTTGAAATGTCGTCCAAAGCCATTCAGCCAGAGCTTTAAAAGAAGCTTTTGTTGGTGGAAATCTCTTTACTGTCCTAACTTTTCCTGGGCTTATCGGTTGCCCAACATAGTAAAGGATGACAGGTTAAATTTGACTTTCAGATCAACCAAAAAATAAGATTCTAGCATAAGCATGTCCCATGCAATACGTGGCATATACTTAACACCAGAACATTATCTGTTGGTGATCTGAAATTCGATTCAACTGGGCATTCTATATCTTAATTTGCTCAATCTGTCCATCTTGCCTGGATGTCAAGGAGAAGCCTATTTCCTTCCATCTTGCTGACTGAACGGAATCCAACAGGTTATTTTATTCTTGCAAAGCAGAATCTAAGGTGCCTTCTGGAAGTTTTAGGCTTCTGTTTGCTCTATCTTGTTCCTTTAAGAAAACATTTTAAAAATGATGTGGGCTTTGTCA
This sequence comes from Galagoides demidoff, assembly GCA_963574575.1. Classification (NCBI taxonomy): domain Eukaryota; kingdom Metazoa; phylum Chordata; class Mammalia; order Primates; family Galagidae; genus Galagoides; species Galagoides demidoff. Next base: position 1,786 of record CAUYQV010133021.1, on the reverse strand, counting down.
ATAATACTAACAATGATAATAATAATCCTTTCAGGATCTGGGAAATGTCCTGAGGGTTTGGGGGGAATCAACTTTCCACTACAGTTCCTGGAAACTGGTCAGTACAATTTGTATTTAATCAAGAGCATGAGCGTTGCTGCCACAGCGTCTTGTGAGAGCATCCCACAGAGGAAGTGGGTGGTGGCCCTGACCTCTCTGGATTACAGGCCCCTCCCTGGGGACCAGGCTTGAATTCCAAGCTCTGCAGGACCAAGTGACAATGGGGAATCAAGTACAGGGGAGGGAGATGGGAGGAAGGAACAGAGAGAAGGGGAGAGAGGAGGCTATAGTGCAAATTCAACATCATTGCCCCCACTGCCACGCTCCCTGCTTCCCTCTCATTTATAAATCTGAGAGCACATTCTTGGCATTGAGACTCTTGTACTTGGACCCTTCTCTTCTCTTGGTTCCTGGCACAGTGAATTTGGCCATTTGCTTTGCAGTGATGGGCCGTTGCAGGGGGTGCCCCATCTAACCAGCAGCAGACCAGCTGTCAGAGGACCGTCTTCAAAAGGGAAGACACCCTGGGAGGGCGAGTATTTGCCAAGTAACTAAGTGTCCCCATGTTTCCAGGTGCTTGGTACATGTCTGTGGGTGTGCACAGCAGTGAATACAAGGGCCTATTGTGTTCTGTGCTTTGGAGCTGGCTGAGGGCCTGGCAGCCAGGGCGGGTCATGATTTACTGCAACTCAACACATTTTTATTGAGCTTCTAGGTTCAACACTCTGTGCTCAGCCTGTAGGAAGTGTAAAGATAAGCTTCTTCCCAACTTTCAAGGGACTTAAAATCTAATAGGGGAATAAGGCAGAGAGACAGTTATAAGACAGGCAGAGCAGGGTCCGTATCAGAAGAAGGGCAAAAAGCCAAAGTTTTCCAGATGCCCAAGACAGCAAGGAAATAAATCTGCTCAGAGGATAGATCAGGAAAGAGGATAACTCAGGGGGTGACATGCAAGATGAGGCTTGCAGAGTAGGTGAGATTTCATTAGGTTGGGCATGGAGGGGAGGACATATTTGACAATTGGTGTCCTATTGTGTTTCACATAGAAATAAATCCATCCAGAACATAGATGCAAAATGAATTCCTCTAGTGATAAACACGGTCATACCAGGAGTGCTCTCCAAAGCAGACAAGCATGACCGATTTTATTACAATGTTTTTTCTTCTTGGAGTATCCTAGGTGATATCAGTGACTCACGTGGACAGCTAAAACAAAACACTAGACCAGTAGACAGACATTGTGTTGTGTGGTTTACACATAATATCTTACCTAATATGATGAATGGCACCTTTCTAGATAATATTAACATCTTAGCTGCAAGACGGAGAATGTGGCCAAGTCACTTTATTCATCCCCACCCCTTTGCCTTCCTACACCCAGATTTGCGAATTCTTCTTTCCCTGCAAATTGTTTTCATTGACGTGCTATTTTTACCATCATGTGGATTCAATAAAAATGACCAATATGAACTAATATGCAGCTAATTACTCTTTTTTCGCCCTATTTATATTGCAAAAATACTGTAGGAGTTTTACTCTAACAGGTTTTGGATGTGGGAACCGTGTGCCATTTAGAGCTCTTGTTCTAACTATGGGCTGCTGTATATGTAAATGTAACATGTTTACTTAATTAAGAAATTATGTCAAGTAAGTTTTTGCTTTTCTCTGATCCATATCTGTCTACCTCTTTAGAAAATGTTAGTCCTGGCTCGGCACCTGTGGCTCAATCGGCTAAGGCGCCAGCCAC
>CAUYQV010133017.1:0-38771 GCA_963574575.1 Galagoides demidoff | reverse complement strand
GGAGCCTCAAGCTATCCCCCTGGGTAAAGTGCCATGGCATCCCAGCTCATAGCAACCTCCAACTCCTGGGCTCAAGCGAGTCTCCTGCCTCCACCTCCCAAGTAGCTGGGACCACAGGTGCCTGCCACAACGCCCGGCCATTTTTTGGTTGCAGCCATCATTATTGTTTGGCGGGCCCGGGCTGGGGATTCGAACCCACCACCTTAGGTGTACGTGGCTGGCACCTTAGCTGATTGAGCCACAGGCACTGAGCCTTGAGAACTCTTCTTATGGGTGTTCTAGCCATTGATTTTGCATAGATAGCCTTAATTACATACAGCTTTGTCACCATTCCTAATTTCCTAACATTATTAATTACAAATAGGTGTCATTTTTTAAAACAAATACTTGTAATATTTCTGGTGAGATGATTTTTCTCCTTTAATCTGCTAATGTGGTGAATTATGTCAGCGTCTTAAATGCATCTTGCATTCATTGTATAAATCTTAGTCATGATACATTTGAAAATAAATTGATAAGTTGTTTTCTCTTCCCAAAATTGGTTGACTCTACCAATCCATGAGCTTGATGTTTTTAACATTTGTTTGTGTCACCTGTGATTTCTTTCCTCAGCGTTTCATGGCTCTCTTGGTGGCGATCTTTTAGTGTTTTTATTTTCCTAGGTATTTTGTTATCTTTGTGGCTATTGTGAATGGTATTGAGGTTTTAATTTGATGCTCACTTTGACTGTTACCCTTTGCCCAGTACTCTGAACTCTATTGTTTAACTCCTGTCTTTCTGAAATTTTGTAGATGTAGGGTTCCAGAACTAACATTTTATTTGAAGGCTATTGCCTTTATTTTTAAAATCCTTTTAGTATATAATTCTTTTTTTACCATATACATTGTCATCTCTGATAGCATATTATTATCTCTGCTGTCTTAGTGTGCTTTATATTGCTGTAGCAGAGTACTTCAGAATGGGTAATTGACAAAGGAAAGAAGCATGTTAGGCTCGTGCTTCAGGAGGTAGGGAAGTTTTAGACCATGCCTGCATCCTCAGGAATGGTCTTTTATACCACATTATAAGAACATGGCAAAGAAGCAGGGAAGAGTGCAGTATGTGCAAAAGGGACACCACTTTTGTGGTGACTAATACAGTGCCAAGAAAATGAGGGAACTCACTCTTCTAAGAATCAAACCAGTACCGTGAAAGGAGTATTAATTTCTCTCTGTGAATTAACCTCCCATTAAAGGCTCCATCTCCCAGCCCTACCATAATGCATGGACCAAATTTCCAACACATGGGGACATACTCAAACCATAGCATTTATTCTGCCCTCTCCATAATCTATCTTAACATCATAGTTAATTGTCTTTATTGGAGGGACCATTAAATACATTTCTTAAGTATTTTCCCTTTATCTAACTTATCCTCATTGTATTTGGTGCTGAATGACTGTGGGATTTGAGGATTCAGGCCAAGAGGAAGCTGAGTTGGGTGCATTTAGTTCGAGATTAATGGGACACATTTATGTGGTTTATACAGTCAGTTTCAGTTATGTTATGTTATTGCTAGTCACCTTGGTGTTGGAAATTATTTCTGTAGTTAGATAGGTAAAATTATAAGTATAATTCTTTCTTCCAAATATGTTGGAAAAAAATGAAGTGTTACTCTCTTAGAAGTAGACTTAATAAAACAATGATAAATATACCATTTTTTCTTCTGTTGGCAGTTACAAAAAATACATACAATTTATTACTCTCTGTATTAATGCACAAATCTGTAGTGAGACTACAAAGAATAATGCCTTTAGGTAAGAATATGGGTTTTGAATGTATCTCAATGTATTCGATTTTATTTTAGCACACACGTAGTATGACATGTCCTGGCTTGTTAAAGTCTTTTTGACCTGAATAAAGTGAAATGTAACAATGCTGCCAGCATAGTTGATTGGCCCTGATCACTGATAATTTCCAGTAATGAAAATCTCATGTAAACTAATTGTGAGTGAAGATAATAAAAGAATAATTATACAATTTTCAGATCAGTACAACAGTAGAGGTAATATCAAGATGTATTTAAATTGCCCTCATGTATGCCTGAATTTCAGGGAAAACCTGAATATTTTTTTCTAAAGTGTTGTTCATACCCAAACTCAAATGTAGCAGAACACCAAAACTTTGTTCTCCCAAAAAAGACTTATTATAACTTTAAAATATCAAAAAGGAAATCTGATTTTTGACGATTGATGTTAATTATCTAAAATAACCTGGAAGCAGTAAAAAAATGCTCAACCATTTAAAAAAAAGAACATTATTATAAGAAAGATTAATTTATCTTTCCTCTCAGAGAAAATTATGTAAGCAATTGTTAGATAAGGAGTTAGTTAGAGAATATAAAGTTAAAATATACAGAAGAAAAGTATTACACACATATATATATATTAGTTATATCTATTAGTTATATCTAAAACTATAGTATCTTATTAATTTTGCTTTCTAATTTTTTTATTTTCATAACTAATATTGTAATTTTTAATTCTAAAGTTGTCTGTTAAAAAATCGCAAATATATGGAAAGTTGTAAGTAGAACACAAACAACTTATTTTTCCTGAATAATTTGAGTTGCTAACATTATGCTACATTATCTTCAAATACCTTAGTATGAAGACATAGGAAGACACGCTCCTATATAGTCTTAATGTGATAATTAAAATCAGGAAATAAACATCGGTGTATCACTACCAGCTAATAGTCAAACGTTACTCAGTCTTCTCCATTAGCACAATAACGACCTTAATAACAAATGGTCTAGTTTAGGATCACGTGTTTTCTTCATTTCTCATATGTCTTTCAGTCACCTTCAATCTATAACAGTTACTTATTTTTTTATATGGTTTATTTATTATCTTAACCATTCTTGAAAATTTCATATTGATATAAGAGCACAAGATATTAGGTTACATTGTTTGCATTGGTTAGGTACAGAGTCCAAGTTATAGTTGAGCCTTTCACCCAGGGGTGTGCCATGTCCCGTTACACTGTGCCCATTAGGTGATAGTACACCAACCTCCTCCCTTCTTCCCTCTCCCTCTTTGCTCCTCCCTCTTCCTCCCTTTTGGATGTAGTTGTGTTTTTCTCTTATGTGGAAGTGTAGTTGTTCATCTGTTGGTTTCAAATTCGTACTGAGTACATTGGATACTTGCTTATCCATTCTTGTGATACTTTTACTTGGGAGGATGTTTTCCAAATCTATCCAGGTAAGTACAAAAGATGTAAAGTCTCAGTCTTTTTCTGGCTGAATAGTATTCCATGGTATACATATACCACAGTTTATTAATCCATTCATGTGTTGATGGATACTTGGGTTGATTCCACATATTGACAATTATGAATTGAGCTGCAATAAGCATTCTAGTGCAAATGTCCTTAAGGTAGAATGATTTTATTTCTCTGGGTAGATACCTAGTAATGGGATTGAAGGATCAAATGTAAAGTCTACTTTTAGTTTTTTTGGAACTTTCTGTTCCATACTTCTTTCCAAAGAGGCTGTACTAGTTTGCGATACCACTAACATTGTAAAAATGTTTCCTTCTTTCCACAACTGTGCCAGCATTTGCAGCTTCGGGACTTTGAGATATGGTCTATTATATGCAATCCCAGGTATTTCATTTTCTTTGAAAATCCTGTGAAGGGTATGTGTCCTTGATTTGATTCTCAGCTTGATTTTTATTGGTATATATGAAGGCTACTGATTTGTGAACTTTATATTCTGAGATGTTACTGTATTTCTTGATAACTTCCATAAGTCTTGTGTTTCTGGGTTTTTCTAGTATAAGATCACATCATCAGGGTCTATACAGAGAGAATTATGAAACCCTGAGGAAAAAAATTGCAGAAGACATCAACAAATGGAAAAACATACCATGTTGTCAGCTGAGAAGGATTAACATAGTTAAAATGTCTATCTTACCCAAAGCAATCAAGAGATTTAGTGCAATACCCATTAAAATGCCAACATCCTACTTTGAAGAACTTGCACAAATAGTTCTGTATTTTGATGGAACCAGGAAAAAAAATTCATATATCCAATATGATTCTTAGAAATAAAAACTAAGCTGGAGGCATCATTTTACTATACTAATTTAATTTATTTTTACTTTTAGAATCTTGACACTTTTGGAAATTTCATGCCAATTCATTTTGTAGTATGCTCCTCAAGTTAGGTTTGTTTGATTCTTTGTAATTAGATTAAGGTTAAGAGATCTCGGCAGCAATATCACAGGAGTCATATTATTCTCCTGGCTCCTCTTATGTAGACACAATTGGATTTTGTCTCATTACTGATGGTATTAATGTTGATTACTTAAGTTGTTTTCTGCCAGCCTCTGTCACAGAAAATTAATCTTTTCTCTTTGTAAATGAATATTTTTGAATAGATAATTTAAGACTCATTTTTCATTAATATTTCAATTTGTTTATTTAAACTATGTGGACTCATGATTTTCCATTTTGTACAATTGGCTGTACTCCTATATTATCACTATTTTGAAGACAAAATTGTCCAATACTTGTGAGTGAGAGCCTCTTTTCACTGTTTTCTTTTTACCTTTACTAAGTCTTCATTATTCTTTGAGTACTTGTTTAGTTTCTTGTACAATAATGTATTCCATACTCTTTTTTCTTTCTTTGCCTCTGCCTTGAATTAGATATGTTTTAAAGATCCATGATTCTGTATAGTTGAGAAAGGTATTTAGAAGCCAGCATCTATGCACCAGTGTGCTCATTGCTTTTGGGTGTTATTCCCACCTGTCTTCCTACACTACTCTTCTCGTGCATGCTCACTTATTTTGTTTGGTTCTACTTAGTGATTTTACACTAAATTGTCCAGGAAAGGCAGATAAGAAGTGAAAGAGAAGGAACCATCTGTTTGAGTTCTTTTTTCCTTATATTATCTTTAGCCTCTCACCATCCAAATCCATCCCTATTATCTTGCTATATAAATTATTATGTTTATTCTTTCTGTATGTTTCTTCTCACTATCTTATTTCTCATCTCTTATTTTTAAGAGGATGAGGATATTGTCTTTGTGTTCCCTGGTTTATTCGAAGGAGATTTATAGAGAAAGGATGGGATTTGCTTCCCTTTGATGAAAGGAACCTCTGCAATTCAAGGTCATGAAGAAGAAAGTGAAGAAAAGATGAAAATCCTCTCAAGGTAGAGAAGTACTTGTTCAAGATAATTTTAAAAATAATTCTTCAGTCTTGATTACTTCAGTGTGTTTATTCCTTTTCTTTTTTTTTTTTATTCCTTTTCTTTAGGAGAAATATTTGCTATTTTATTTTCCTTAATAGTTTTATAAAATTTTAAGAAAAATGTGTGTTATTCATTTAGAGAAAGACTTCAATTTTATACTGAAATTATTTTCAGGATATAGCCATAAAAAAGCAATGAATTTATCTATCCAATCATTTGTTCTTGGTTTCATATACCTAATTATACCAGGACAAGGATAATACATGAAAAGTAGGCTGTTCAAAAAGAAAGGTCCTGAAAAAATGGAAGATGAAAGGTAATTGATCATACAGAAATATTACATTGTCAATTACAGTTAACCACCAACTGAATTATATACTATTGTTATAAAATTAGCAGTTAAGAAACATTGCTAGCGTTATAACATACATTCATTCAAGATAATCTGCTCTGTATTGAGCATTATTCTAGAACCTGGAGATATGTAGACAGATAAGATTCCACTTTGGAAGAGAGCTTTAATCCAGAAAGTAAATCAGTTCCTACATGAATGATAACTTTGCAGGGAGGTAAATTCTGGTAGAAATGTGTGAGAAAGCAGGGGATAAACAGGACTTATCCATCCTCTCAATATATTGAGGTTGTTCAGTTTGGAGGAAAGACATACAGGTACTCCAGGGTATGGAGTAGCAGCAAAGGTTTCTTCTATGCTGCCACCAGCACTTTAATGTCTATTGTTTATATACAAATATCAGACTGGACTGGGGGCTGATATTTAGGGTTGTGGTTAAAGAGTTTGGCCAATATATGAAGATAATGATACAGTTAAAAACAGGAAGAACCACGACTCATAGCAAACTTTGGAAAATTTTGCAATCATATAAAGCATATTCATCATGAAGCCTTGGAATGGCATTTCTCCCACCCACGCACATGTGAAAAATCTGTCTCAATCACAGTACTTCTAATGCAAAACACTGTATGTTAGTATAGAGTTCCTTATTGGGAATATTTTGGGAGATGTTCCTATTTTAAAGAATTTTATTTTATTTATAAAAATATTCAAAGAAATAGTTTTTTTCACTTTCCTATGATTTTTAGGGATGATGTACATTCTGGAAATAAACTATTTCTAAATTTGGTTTCACTGGGTTGGGATAAGAAGAGGAAGTAGCCAATCTTTGTCACAGCGATTTTTCAATTGAGGGAAACATTCTATCTTACCATTTTGTAGAATTATCTCAGTGAAAGAAAAGCTCAATGCCAAATATCTTCCTGTAATCTGGACCAAATGTCTAGGATGAACTGGGAAAGGAGGAGTTGGACGTAAGGAAAGAAGAGCAAATTATCTGATGCATTTGTGTTTACTTGCCTTTGAGATCATGTAACATATGAAGAAAAAATATAAATATCCACTTTTCATAAAATCAAGTTTAACTTAACATATAATACCTTAACCTGGGGCCAGGTATTCAGCTTTGCCAAGATTTTAAAGTTTCATTCATTCACTCAGGTGCAGAACGAAATGATACTCATGATGCTTAAAATACAATGAAGAATCAGATAGAATAACCAGAGTTCAAAGTCTAACAAGTAAGGCAAACAAACATGACATTGAAATAAGTGTGATAAATGTCTGGATGAGGAGTGACACGGCATCATGGGTAGGAGGACATAGCAGGATTGTCAAATATAGTTTGTGTGTATGTTTGTGCATGTGCAGATGTGTTAGGACTTTTTCCAAGGAGAAATGATGTCTATGCTGGTATCTTAAAATAGAGAATAGAATAAATAGAATATAGCCGCCATCACTCCTGGTACTGGGGGGAATATGGAATAATAAAAGAAATAGTGGCTTTGAAAGCAATCATTGCTTGTATGTCCTCAGGTAAGTAATTTAACATTCAGATTATATGTAATTTAGGTATCATTTTACCTTGAAATTCAATGACTTCATTGAATTAATCCTGAATGGTTAGGTATTTTTTCCCACTTTGCAAATTTTATGACTCCAGATTATCCAGACACTTCACAGATACAACATATTCATTTTAATTCTCAAGACTGCCTAACGTTTTTTTAAAAAACAAATTTCTATCTAGGGGCCAATTGTGAATTCTGATTGAGCATAAAGCTAGAAATCCAATAAAAGGAGAGTTTTGACTTTTGAAAGATGTGTTGGCTGAAAAAAATACACTTCTGCAGTTTAGATTTCTTTTTGTACAGTAGAATAAATAGAGGGCAGGAATTGGAGTATGATAGATGAAATGCAGTTTTCTTTCAAGGTCTAAGGTGGAGAAGAGTTCAGTAAGAAAGCCAGAAACAGTGATATTATAGTGCATTCCAATCACTGAAGTAAACCAACTGGTGAGGGATTTATTTCTGTCATGTTAGGAGAAGCATGTCTAGGGGAAGAAGAAGAAAAATATTAAAATGTGTACTTTCATTCAATATTTGTTCCACAAATGTTTAGCAAGTATTTTCTATTGAACAGATGCATGCTAGGCATATAAAGAGTTCAAAGTCTAGTGGAACTGATATGAAAAATCAATTATTTCTGTAGAATAATAGTAAAAGTTTACACAACATAAGCTCTTACTGGATGGAAGATGAGCTAAGTCCTTCACGTGGCTGCACTGACTTCATCTTAACAAAGTATCAGAGATACTACTCATATGTGCTTTAGTTTTATAGAAAAGTAAACTGAGGCCAGAGAAGTGAAGTCAGCATTGTACCCCAGCTTACACAATTCGTGTGGTAATTGCTACAAGAGATGTAAATGCAGGATTTTCCTTCTGTGAATATTTTAAATAAATATTTTATTTTGGAATACATTTAGGTGAATCAAAGATAGTACAGTTTCTGTGTATCCCTCACCTGGTTTTAAGTGTGAAATCCCCTAATGTTACTATGTTACATTTCTGTGGTGCATTTGGCAAAACTGAAAAACACCCATTGGGGTACATTGCTAGGAACTATGCTCCAGCCTTTATTTGGATCTTTCTTTCCTGTCTCAAGATCCAGTCTTTGAAACTCTATCACGTTAAGTCTTAAAACAGAGTACAAAAGATAGCTACTAAGCGTAGTAGGGGAGAGGAACGGCAGGAATGACGCCAAGGGTGAAGGAAAGAGGAAGATTTCCGAAAGAAGAGGATGCCTGCACTTGGTCTTAAATATGCAGATGAAATTAAGAAAAAGCAAAGGGAGAGAAAATGTTTTAAAATGGAGTAGAACTGGGTGAATTACAAGTGCTTTTAAAATTGTTGAACCAAGTCATGTACTTGGGAAAAATGACAGGAAGTGAGACCAGGGAGTTTGATCAGGGTGAAACATTATGGACCTTGATTAGCATGTTTAAGAATTTCTACTTTATATTAAAGTTTCAAAACCATTGAAAGATTTGAGCACAGAAATTAAAGGTTATCGTGTTTGAAGTCTATATTTAGTGGCATTATTGAAGTGTGGAAGTTGAATTGACCAAGCAAGATTATTTGGAATCTATCATTATAGTCTGGATAAGTAACAAAAATGATGAGGGACTAAACAAAATCTGTGCTAATAAATAGGTTTGGAGGCATTGTGATCAAAAGTCATGTATGAGTTCTTGGTAGCATCACTGGGAAAGAGTGAGACATCAGGTTTGTTCCTTTCTTTGATGATCGTTGGGCTGTCCGTCAAAATGGAAAATGAAGAAAGATAAGTAGGAATCAGAATACAATTATGAGTTCAATTTTTTCAGTATTTATCCTGAAAGTCCTTTGGTAGAACAATTAGCAAGAGACTAAGATGCATTTAAAATAAAAATTGAAGTATCATATCTGAGATGATAATATGGATTGGTAATTGCAGTTATTGAATAAAATAAATAAAATTCAAGTACTTTTAACTTTAATTTCAGCACATAAAGATCTTAGAAGTCTTCATCTCCATCATTCCAACAAGAAAAGTGCTGAACAAACTGAAAATCACTAATTTTTCTTGGGCCCATTTTAGGATGAGGGTTCCAGGGCAAATTACCACCCCGAAATCCGGAGAATTAGACGAATATGGAAAGTGAAAGCTAACCATTGTTATCTGAAAAAGAACCTGCCGAAGCCATAAACTGGTTAACGAAACTCAAATGGGAATTTTGGCAAATTGTAGAAGCTGCGTGTTAACTAGCCTGAGAGTAGGAAACTCCTGGGACGTCCCCTTTTCCTTTGTTCCTTTTGGATCACTGGATTCTCAAGGTAAAGAGTTGAGAAAGATCCTTTCATGGCTCTAGGGGAGGGGGAAAGTAATCATTTTTAAAAATAAGCCCAGAGCGTTCCTCATAACTAAGGCCTACTCCACAGATAAAGTACCAGAGACATTTCATACCTGAGGGAGAGGTATTTCCTGAACTCTGAGCCTCTCAAGCTTTTTTTTTTTTTTTTTTTACCTCATATAAGAGTGAAAGAAAAAATAATAAGAATAAATACTTGTGTAGGTAACAGGGACGTAAGCTTACACTAAGAATAATATTTAATCATAACATTACAGCGCCCCCGACCCACACACAGATGCACACATATCTTTCATTAGCCAGCTCACGTAAAGAACAGTGGAGAACAGCTGAAGTTGCTACAAAAAACAGACTCTCTGAAGAGCAGCATAAACAGAGCCCCAAAGTCAAAGAAGACAAAATTAAGGATACGGTAGGAAGTTGGAAACTCTGGCACCTACAGGTACAGCAAATATTAAACAAAGCACAACTGCTAGGCACTTTATCATTAAACCTTAACTAAAAGCCAGCTTACTCGAGTTCCTGTTACCCAGTGCATTATGTTTGAGTTTCAGTAAAAATTACAAGGCAACAAAACCAAAAACAAACTTGTTTTTGTTTGTAAAATCCAGTCTGAAAAGGTAAAACAAAATAGAGAATAAGATGAAAATAAGCTTCGGATTTTAGAATTATCCAACAGGAATTTAAAATAACTATGATTATTATATTTAGAGTTCTTATAGAAAAAAATAAACAACCTGCAATGCCAGATGGGTACATAAAAGTAAAGAGATGGGAACTTAAGAAATTTTTAAAAAAGTGTTAAAAATCAAAAGCGGTCCAACAAAAATAATGCCCTTGATGGGCCATCAGGGGAGACATGACTGAAGAAAGAGTTAGGGAGCTTGAAGATGTGAACTTCCAGGGCACTTATACAAGCTCAAGTACAATAAAATAATGGAAAAAATTTCAAGAACTGTAAGTCCACAGTTGTCACATAGCAAACCTGAAATGCCAGAAAGAGAAAAAAGAGGAGATGGAACCTAGCTGATATAATAATGGCAGAAAATTTTTTGATATTAATGACAGAAACTGAACCAAAGACTCGGGAAGTTCAGGGAACACCATGCAGGGTAAATATCAAAAGTCTAAATCTAGGCAAATGATATTCAAATTACAAAAGCCAAAAAGGAAGAGAACATCTTCAAAGAATCCAGAGACAGCAAAGATAAAACAACAAAATGAAACAAAACAAGCAACTTGTAGATAGTGGGACAAGGCTAAGGATTACGGTGCGTTTCTGTCTAGACATCAGACAAGCAAGAAATGAGAAGTGTGAATTTAAACTGTGGAAAGAAAAGAAAGCCACCAAGTTAGAATTCTACATCCATACATCTATAGAAATTATCCTTCACAATTGAGAAATAATGAAGACTTCTCAAACAAACAGAAACTGAGATGATATTGCAGGAAACCTGCCCTACAGGAAGGGTAGAAGTTCTTTAGGGAGAAAGAAAGAAAGTTGTATGACAAGAAATTTTTATGTGCACAAAGAAGGAGAAAGAGAAGGAATAAATGAAGGTAAAATAAAATATTTTCTTACTCTTAATTGGCCTAATAATCATTAAAAGCAATAATAATTATGAGTGACTCTGGCATATGGATGAGTAGAATGATGAATGTGGTGTCAGAAGGAGGGTTAGTAGGAATGTGGAATACTCTGTTAGAGGGTATTAATTGGGAAGTAGTGTTGGATTATTTGACATTGGATTTAGATTAGCTGTGAGTGCATGTTACAAACTCTAGAGCAGTGGTTCTCCACCTTCCTAATGCCACAACCATTTCCTCATGTTGTGGTGACCCCCAACCATAAAATTATTTTCATTGGTACTTTATAATGGTAATTTTGCTGCTGTTATGAATCGGAATGTAAATATCTGGTATGCAGGATGTATTTTCACTGTTACAGAGGGGTTGCGGACCCACAGGTTGAGGACTGCTACTCTAGAGCAACCACAAAAGGTAAAGTGAAATCATAAAAGTTCATCTTAAAACTAAGACCAGCGGAAGCAGAAAAAGAATGGAAGGGGAAGATGCAATACCTAGGAAATCATTATAAATATGGTAGATATTAATCTCACCACAATAAGGATTATATTAAATGTGAGTAATCTGAATACATTAGTTGAAAAGGCCAATTCTATGTTGTCTGCTAGAAATATTTGTTATGAGAACTTTAATATCTTTCTTTCTTTTTTCTTTTTTAAAAGACAGTCTCACTTTGTTGCCCTCAATAGAGTGCTGTGGCTTTACAGCTCAAATTCTTGGGTATAAGCGATTCTCTTTCCTCAGCCTCCCAAGTGGCTGGGACTACAGGCACCCACCATGAGACTTGGCTATTTTACAGAAGGGGTCTTGCTCTGCCTCAGGCTGGTCTCGAACTCATGAGCTCAGGCAATCTACCCACCTCAGGTTCCCAGAGTGCTAGTATTATACCACTGTACAGGCCAGAACTCCAATACCTTAAAGTAAAGGGGTGGAGACAGATATGTCCTGCTAATACTAATAAAAAAAAAAGTTGCGTGGCTATAATAATTTCAGACAATGCAGACTTCAGTAGGAAAAAAAAAATTAATGGTAAACAGAGGTATTACATAGTGATATAAAGGTCAGTTCTCCAGAAAGACATAACAATCTTTAACATGTAGGCAAGTGCTTAATAACAAAGTCTCAAAGTACATGAGGCAAAAATTAGAACAGCAAAGAGAGAAGCCATTATTGCAGTTCAGAGTATAGCAGAGTATAGTCTTTCAGTAACTGATAGGTACAGCAGGCAGAAAATCAAATCAGTAAAGATATGGTTGTTCTGATCAGCCCTGTCAATCAAGTGGATCTGATTGACATTTCTAGAATCTTCAATCTGATAACAGAATATATACTCTTCTTTAGCTCACATGATAAAGCCACCAAAACAGATCACTTTCTGGGCAGTGAAACATACCTCGACATATAAGAATAAAAATCATACAAGCTATGCACTCAGACTACAGTGGAATTAAACCAGAAGCCAGTCACAGAATGATAGATGAGAAATCCCCAAATACTTGAAGATTTAATGACATGCTCCTAAATAACACATAGGTCAAAGGAGAAACCTCAGGAGAAATAAAAAAAAAAAGTACTTTGAACTAAATAAACATGAGGATACAATGTGTCAAAATTTGTAGGATGCAGTGAACACAATGAAGACTTAGAAATTTTGAGCTGTATAGGCAGAGATTGTAAAAGAAAGTTAGGAGATAGATGACTGACGACTTTAGGTAGGGAGCTTCCGTCAAGTAACGGTGCCCGACAACTGCAGGGAGGAGAAACAGATGACAGGAACACATTCATGAATAAAAGGAATTGTTTAAAAAACATGCTTGGAGATATGACTTTGGAATGTCCAGAATGTTGTGATATGAGCTGGATCCAAAGGCATTAATGGTCTAAGACACTCATGCACCAGCTTCTCAGAATGTTTTTGTCTATTCTTCAGTTTGATTCTTAGAATCCTCCTAAAATTAAAAGAGACACTCAGCAAATCATTAAGTATTCTTAGTTAAATGTGATAACTAGCTTGCCTATGTGAGTAGATCACTGAGGGCAAGGAGGAGCACACCTAATAACTAAAGTAGGCATGGCCGGTGGAGAAAGGAACGAGAAAGTCATCAAGGGTTTGTGGAGACGGGCTCAGGGGCCTAGGATGACGCACCAAGGCCGATACCACACAGGGAGGGGACTATACCTCCAATCCCATACAGGAACCTGCCTGGGATTCCTGTATTTTCCACCACATACTCCGCTTCAGCAATTCTGCCAACTTTGTCTGCAACACATGCCTGCACGAGGGCAATTCACCACCACCCTCCTAGTGGAAACCAGGTCTGAGATGTTGCAGTGGCCTCCACACAGGTTTGCCCACTCTCCCTCTGTCCCTCCCGTCTAATCCATTCTCTACTCAGCAGCCAGACTGATGATTTGAAAGGTTCCCACTCAAAATTCTTTTTCCCACTGAAATATTCCCATTAGTTGCCATTAAAAAAGAATAAAATCAATAACAATTGCTTTGGCCTGCCAACTTCTGAGTTAATGGAATATTTATACAATAGCAACATCGTTTTCAGGCACTCTGCTTATTATTCACTCTGGGCTGGGCCTTCACTTGGTATAGGTCTCATATTTCCTTTCAAATCACCTCCTAGTGTTTGAATTATATTTTGAATTGTTCATTTACTTATCTCTCTCTACACTAATCAATAAACTTCAGGGGCTACGGTTTATATTTGTAGCCAAACAGTGCTCCCTAATTATTTATTACGTAAGTGTATGAACACCTGAGGTCAGTTTGTTTGGAGAGTAGAGAATGTGAACACTGTAATTTCTAACTTGACTGGTTACTGATGTCATTTTGGAAACATTCAAGGTCTTTCAGAACTTTTGATAACTGAACTAGCGTAAGCCAGTCTGAGAAGAAACTACTTAAATTGTTCTTTTCTCTCCCTCTCCAGATTATTGGTATGAAACTGGAATAAAATAGCATTAAATATTGACTCAAGCGCATGTTCCTTTTTGAACTGCTCATATATATATTAAATGTAGGAAATTTTTACCCTCAGTAATATATCTGTTTGTAAATTTGGTTTAAAAATATAAATTAATGTTTTATGAATGATACTATTAATATATATGACTTATTTAATGTCTTTGATATATAAGACACTCTTCTTGGTATGGACTGTCTCATTTAATTTTTATAAGAACATCTAGGTGTCCACATTTTTAACCCTGATAATAAGGAATCTTCAGGTCAGAGAGTCTTGGTAACTTGCAGAAAATCATAGAGCCTGTAGCCGACAAACTCACATCTTCACCTTAGGACTGTTCAGCTTTAGAGTTTGTTCTCCTAACTGTGTATGGCCCGGCCTCCCAGCAGAGCCGATGATTCATTCTCAGAGGAACTAGATTTCCAGCAATGGAGCGACTTTTGACCTGTGAGGTATAAAAAGTACTTAAATATATAAATGCTGCACATAAATACATTTCCTAATTGTGTGGAAATTTTAAGTGGGCTATTTTGTTGAGAAACTTAAACGCATCTTCTGTCCTTTCAAAGCTGAATCAGACCTAATTGATTCAGTCAGATCACTCCCAGGGAAAAAGAAAATGAACGGCTGGAGTGAAAACAATTACGCCTCTGGAATTTCCTCTCTGTGTTTTGGCTGAGGCCAGGGCTATGCATTCTGGTTCTGAGAAGATCTCTTTCCTTTCACCTTTCCCGGTATACGGATCGGTTGGGGCTCTTTCTCAACTTGCTGGCCCTTTTCATCATTCCCAGTCCTCTTACCTCTTTACCAGCCCCATGATAGCTGGGGACTATGTCTTTTTTGTAAGTTTACAGTCTCCTTGTGGAATGTGGTAGTTGGCTTTACCAGCCCTGAGGCTGATTTCTATCCTAACCACCAAAACCTACGTTCAGACCCCCATCCCTAGAGTGGCCTTTGTATCTCCACACACTGGGGCTCTCACTCCAGGACATTTAGCTGCTCTGTTATCCATTTATGTGAAGTGCCCTGAAGTCCCTCTGGGAGTGGTAAGGGCGAGGTCAGAGCACCCTGGCATTTCCTTGAGAACATGGCTCCCTCTCTCTTCCTGTCTCATCCTCTTCCACTTCGGCAATCAGGGAAGGCACTCTAATTCCTACCCCAAAGAGAATTATTTTATATCAGTCCTTAATAAAAGTTTAATAGGAGATAGAGCACATTGGTGAGAACTTGTGTTAGTGAGATTTTATTTCACCTAATAGACCAGGGTATGATCCACTTGAGTAATCTATGGGCTGCTGTAAATAAAGTAAACAACATATATTTACAGAGCTAGGCAAACTGCATTTTACGATGCCATCCTTGGAACTTTCACACTCTGATCAGTAATAGCTCTCCTTCTCATTAGCGTACATCAGTGAGACGCTCTTCTAATTAGCTATAAACTTACTGCTGAATAGCAGTCATTTCAAGTACCATTTGTTATTAAAACAAATACCTGGAAATTACACTATTAGTAATCCAATTTTAGGCCCACATTTAACACAAACTTAACACCCTCATGCCCACATACAACATGCCATCAGCTAGTTTTCTTTATAGTTGGGAGCCTTTAACAAGCCGGGATCCACCAGCAACATACATAGAGCCAAACACTGAGTAAAGGAATTTGTTTTGATTTTATAATTACTCTGAAAGAGAGGCAGATTGACAACAGTTTCTTGAAAGGTGGAAATTCTAGTCTCAGCAACCCTGCTTGAATCAGTTTTATCTAGTCAATGCATGTTTTGAAGCATCTTCTCTGTGCTAAGTATTATAACCATAGAAGTGTTGAGGTCATGTTTTGTTTGTTTGTTTGTTTGTTTTTGGCCCTCAAGAAACTTACTGCATTATAGGGAATGTGTTAAGAGAGGTAGGTGGATATGAGCTCACATGAATGTGGCATCATGGTGGGGACAACCCAGTTGGGTCCGGAGCACTCTGAGAGCATTGGTGAATTTAGCTTAAAATGAATGGGCTAGAGGATTTGGGGGTTTGTTTGGATTTAATGCAAGTAACAAAATGTGTGGTGTTTGTAAGTTGGCATAGCATTATTGAAAGGCAATGGGAGTCAACCCTCAGCTTCAGTCTCTTTACTGCCTTTTGTTGGCTGCATGACCATTCCCGCCATTTATTTGCTGGGCTACCTTGTGTCTTTGGACTTGTATTATAATTATTAACTTGGAGGTGTCATGAGTCTGGAAATGATGTAAGTAAAACTTAAAGCGCAGTTATCTGATAAAAGTTGGTTCTCATTAATTTCTACTTTTTCCTTCTCCTTCCTCCTTCGGCTTCCACTTCCGTCTTCAGGCCAGAAGCTTCACGTAGAAGGCCAGGTCTGCCTCATCCCTCCTTTTCAATCTTACTTATGTCCTTATTCCACGTTCAAGTATTTCTTCTGCCAGGAATGCCCTCCCTCTCCTTCCTTTGCTTGGTATGTCAGGATTCTATCCTTTTCTTAGCATGTACCATAAATTCTGCTTCCTCAACCAGGCCTGTCCTGATCTGTCCCACTGTAAATTTTCCTTCTGAATTTTCATTGCATTTCGCATATCTTCCTTCATTCCTGCCATGTTTCGTTGTACCTTGTATGTACCTGGACCCATGTCTTATTTCTTTGAAGAATATTAACGGTTGGAGCTGACTTGCTCAATAAATCTGTGCACCTAGCACAGTGTCATAAATATATACAAGTTATTCCACGATTATTTTTAAACTAGTATTGGTTCTTCCATTAAATAAAATCTTAAATGTTCTTGACTTGAAACGTGTTACATGAAATTTACCTAAGAGAATGGTATCAAAATCAGAAGATAGAAAGATTAAGTCTGTATTGAATCACTATCAGATCCATAGGTTGGCCATAGATAGTCTTTACTAAACAAATGATCAAAAGGTCTTTGTTCAGAAGCATTTTCTTATTAGACAAAGAGCTCATTATATCCTTCTCTTAAAGTTTAGCTTGGACTCAGGAGAATTTCCCTAAATTGAAAAAAAAAAATGTAGAAGAAGAAAAGAGAGGGAAAAAAAAAAGAAAGTTGCTAGACAATTGGACACTAGAAGCTTTCAATAACCATATATTTAAAGAATATTTAATGATGGGAGGGACTATTTCTATGGAATATTAAAAGAAAATTGTAGGATACCAAATTTTAATATATATATGATGTAAATTTAGTATCAAGCAAATTAAACGTACTGAAGTGTAACCAAATGTTTTAAGTAACTATGTCTGGACAAAAATGCTGCTGATTTTTTTCTTTATTTAATTTTTCTGCATTTTAATAGTTTTTTCAATAAATGCTTATAATTTTTATAATCAGAAAAACAATGAAAATGTATTTTTAATGGAGTGGTAATTTTTTAACCAGTGGTGATTTTGTCCCCTAGAGGACACTTTTGCTTTTGTTAACATTTTTTTTGTCGAAATCAGGGTAGGGGTTGTGCTAGTGGCATCTAGTGAGAGGAGGCCAGGGATGCTGTAAACGTCCTGCAGTGCACAGGACTGTCCCACAACCGAGGACTATCTAGGCCAAGTGTTAATAGTGCTGAAGTTGACAAACCCTGCAATAGAGGGAAAGCAACCCAAATATCCTGACTGTGAAACTGGTTTACCAAACCATGCTACCTCCCTCAAGGTAGTGATGGGTGTGGATTACTTAAAAGTTACACTGCCAAAATGTTCATTGAAATGTCAGTCTCACCAGGGTTTTGGTCCCAAGAGCAGTCTATACTTCCTCAGACAAATGCTATTTGGTTTATACTAAATTAAATTATCCTTTGTTACATGTGTTTATGTCCCTAACAAGAAGGATAACTCTTTCGGTGTAAGATAAGATTCATTTACAGTTTTCCACATACCCTACACAGTGCTGATACAAGAAAGATAATTTAGTTGTTATGGTTAACTATTCATAAACTTTCCATCTAAATAAGCTTGCATACTGATGTGGTGGCTCTCCTCTGTAATCCTAGCACTCTGGGAGGCCGAGGCAGTAGATTGCATGAGCTCAGGAGATCAAGACCAGCTTGAGCAAGAGTGAGACCCCATCTCTACTAAAAATAGAAAAAAAAAATGGGCAGACATTGTGGTGGCAGCCTGTAGTTCCAGCTACTTCCCAGGCTGAGGAAGGAGGATCACTTGAACCCAGAAGTTTGAAGTTGATATGGGCTACAATGATATCATAACACCCTACCCAGGGCAATAGATTGCAACTCAGTCTCAACATACAACAAAACCTAAAACTATATACAATTTTACTTGTCCATGCTGGAACTCTAACTTGAACAATATTCCTCAATATTCCTGTTCTCTTGACTTTGGGGCTAAACTTTATCTGGTTCCTCAAAGAGTATGTGGTTCTTTGGCTCTTTCAGCTGTAATCCACTGTTATTTTCTGGCCATATATTGATATGATGATAGTTATGGGGAGAAGGAATTTTTCATGATTAAAAATTGTTATTTTAATATGCCCATGTCCCTGGTTTATAACCTTTCTAAGTGGTTCTTCATTTCCCCCCACTCTCCATTAGGTGAGATAAGAATTTGAGAGGGTCCTAGTTGGGGAAGTATCCATCCTTTACATGGGATAAGGCTCTAGTACAGTCTGTTACTTTGGAAAGTAGGTCTAAGTGTGTTCTATGTGCATAGACTACTCTGTATCTACTTCAAAATGGTTACATTCTACTCCCACTCACAGAAAAACCAGGGGAAGTTTTCTTTTCTCTTCACTATGAATACCGGTTTGGGGTCTTGGAATTTAAATATATAGAAGTAGGGACATCTACCAGGTCTACAGTCTCAAGAATTCTCACTTTCATACTATTAACGCTTACCCTCTAGTATTTGTCAAAATTATCAGTCAAATGTTCTTACTAGTTTATGATTCCATCTGCTTTTTATAAAAGCTGACATCTACTATGATTCTGTCTACCTGACCCTTCAGATGTTGGGGTGTCAATTTGCCTTGGTACCTCACTTTTCTGATGAACTCAAATGAAGTGATACATTTTACTTTGTTCATTTTAATTCTTGTTAGGACAAGAGTAACAACTTCCAACCTCTTCACATGTTAGAAATTAAAGCAGAAGTCCTAAATAATCTTTAAAGGCATTTTAATTATTATTAGATTCTGTTTTAAAATCTGCTGGAATACCTATCAAATATTGTACTCATGGTAATTCTTATTCTATTCTCAACAATTCTTAAACATTTAACAAAACGCAGCTTAATAATAATGTTTATTTCCCTATATGCAATCTCCAGAGAGCTATTGGACTCTTTTGTGATTATTGTACCCATGGTAACTCTTATTCTGTTCTCAAAAATCCTTAAGCATTCAAGAAAATGTTATTTAATGATAAGTTTTATTCCCCAATATGCAATCTCCAGGGAGCCATCAGCCTCTTATTTTCAATAAAATTTTGATCGCTGTTTATGAGGAGGAGGAAATTAATAAACAAATCCTTCCATTAGTTGAGACTTTGAGATTTGAATCTTTCCTTAGCTGAACATAGCTCTAAATAATAAACTTCCTAAAATAATCTGTTAGAGTCTGCACCAGGGTACCTGCTGTTCTATTTTCTTTATTTGTGAGTTATTGCATTACTAATTTTAATTTTCTTTTCATTTAAGCAAGTCAAATATACAAATGGAGGGAAGGAAAAAAACCTAACTTCTTAAGCAATTAGTTGAGATTTATTGTTAATGCACAAGATTTTTGCAATTTGCCGTGTCAATTATAAAACATTTTTATGACAAATTAAAAACTATAGTTTTCTTTATAAAATTTATTTGCAGTAAGAATATTTTTGGCAGTAGGCTCATGCTACTTTTATTTTGCAAACATTAAGCAAGGCATGATTTTCTGAAATTAATTGTCTGAAAATATACTAACATGAGGCTACACTAAAATTGTAATTCTATACCCTTATTTATATGTCCTCCATGTAAGGTTTTAGCAGAGATAAAATTATTTCAATTTGTAGCATTTATCATACAAGATTATTTTAATGACTATGTTATTTTCTGCCACTTGTATTTCTAAACAAATATTAAGAAATGATGGTTAAATGAAATATATTGTGTTATATATTTCCATAGTTTATATTAATCTCACTAATCTTTTTAAAACTAATTTTGTTCTGGAAAAACAGTATTATGGATTATACTGTATGAGATAAAACAACCTACAAGTGGCTCTTTATATTTTTCTTATCTTTCTTTATATTTTTCTTATCTTTATAAGATAAGATTTTTTCTTATGGTTATTTTTTGTCTTTTTTTTGTTTTGAATCTTATCAGATTTACTTTGAGACCTTAAAAGTCAAGAGCTTTATATTATTGTTTTGTTTGTGTGGTTTTATCTATGAAAAATTTTATATCCTTTACAAATGAATACAAAGCTTTTGTGAAGATAATTATATTCTAAGCCACAAAATGGGTATAATAAACTTGAAGTTCTGGCTCGGCGCTTGTGGCTCAATCGGCTAGGGTGCCAGCCACGTACACCTAAGGTGGCAGGTTTGAATCCCCAGCCCGGGCCGCCAAACAACAATGATGGCTGCAACCAAAAAAATGGCCGGGCATTGTGGCGGGAGCCTGTGGTCCCAGCTACTTGGGAGGCGGAGACAGGAGACTCGCTTGAGCCCAGGAGTTGGAGGTTGCTATGAGCTGTGATGCCATGGCACTCTACCCAGGGGAATAGCTTGAGGGTCCGTATCAAAAAAAAAAAAAAAAAAAAAAACAAAAAAAACTTGAAGTTCAATCATAAAAAGTATGTTCTCTGATCATAGGGCTTTAAGTTAGGAATCAATAACAGAAAACTATTTGGAATATCCAGAACTATTAGGAAACTAAATAACAAATTTCAACCTAACAGTATTTTTAACTGGATGAAAGTGCATTGCAACCCATAAAAATTTATTCCATACTGTTACTGCAGTAATTATGGGAAAATTATGACTACTGAAATCATACAGTAGGAAAGAAAAATGTCTCAAGTCAGTGTCCATAACTTCTTCCTAAAGAAACTAAAGAAGCAAATTTAACTCAATTAATTTAATTTAATCAGAGAAAGAAATAAGGAACAGAAATCAATGAAATAGGAAACACTAACAACAATAGAGAAAATCAGTGTAACCAAAAGAATTTCTGTGAAATAATCAATAAAATTGATAAGCCTCTAATTAGCTAAGCTAGGCTAACCAAAAAAAGGACAGAAAAAGAAAAGAGAAGAAAGAACATAAAGGCATGAATTGCCAATATCAGAGTTGAGAGAGGTGACTTCAATATAAATTCTATAAGCTGTTTAAAGGAAGGTAAAGGAATATTCTAAAACTTTTATGACAATTAATGTAACAAGTTAGATGACATGAACACATTTCTTGCAAGCCACAAATTCTTAATCCTCATTCAATACATAAGGTCTTCTCTAAGTTAATAGATGATATGAAGAGTGTCATAACTATTACATTTAATTTTCATTACAAAATTTGCCACAAAGAAAACTCTAGGTCCAGATTCCTTCATTGGTGAACCCTTCTAAACATTTAAGGGAGAAATAATATTTAAACAAATGAACGCAGAAAAGTTAAGAGAAGCTAATGCTTATCAATACCTTTTCTGAAGCCAGCATTACCCCAATTCCCAACCAGATAAAGACATCACAGGAGAAGGAAACTATAGACTAATAGCCTTTACATATATATATATATATATATGTACAACAATTCCTACAAAACATAGCAATTATACTCAGTGGTATGTAAAAATATAAGCTAATAAAACCATATGGGTTGCCCAGGATTTTAAAATTAATTTTACATTCAAAAATCAGTCTATATAAGTAACCATGTCAACAACTAAAAAAGGAAAATGTATTGTCACAATAGAAACAGAAAAAGCATTTTACATGATTCCCAAGTCTATAGCTGATAAAACTCTCAGCAAACTTGAAATGAAAGAAGTTTTCTTGACTTGATAAGAAAATCTATGGAAAGTCTATGGTTAACATAATAATTAATGTTGAAGGACATGAGTTAGAAGACCTGATATTGTGAAAATGTCAACTCCCTCCTCAAACTGATAAGATTCAGCATAATCTCAACTCAAATCTCAGTAGAATATTTGGAGAAATTGACACACAGATTTGAACAATTATATAAAAATGAAAAGGAAATAGAATACCCAAAACAAATTTTAAGAAAAAGAAAGTGGATGGCTAGCTCCATTTGATTTTAAGACTTAATATACAACTATAGATTCAGAGGCTGTGAGTGTTGGTTTAGTAACAGGCAAATAGATTAGTGGAATGGATACAGAATACAGAATTTATATATGAAAACACACATTGATGACTGATCTTCATCCTTAGTAGAGAGGTAATTCACTGGAGAAATGATACTCTTCTCAGCAAATGGTGCTTAAAGAATTGGACATCTATATGCAACAAACAAAAATAAACAAAACCTACTTCCATTATCTACATAAAACCCTAAACTATAATTAGCATAAATTGGATCATAGACATAAAACCTAAAACTATAAAACTCAGAGAAGAAAAGATAGAAAATCTGTATGGACCTGACTTAGGCAAAAAATTTCTTAGGTAATACCTCAAAAACACGATTTATAAAGAAAAAATACTAGGGCTTCATTTGATGTAAGAACTTCTGTTCTTTGAGATACTCTAATCAAGGAATGAAAAGACAAAAAGATCAGGAGAAAAGTCATTATACCTGTCTAATATTTCGCCACATCCACAACATAGAGAATTCTTAATACAAACAACAAAAATCGGGAAATTATTTGAACAGGTACTTCACTGTGAACGGAACATTGATGGAAATATGCATATTAAAAGCTACTTAGTATCAGTCATTAGTGAAATGCAAATTAAAACTACAATGGCCAGCCCTACACTACAATCATTATGGCCAAAATTAAAAAAAAAAAAAAGACTACTCCTATCAAACTTTAGCAAGGATATGGATAAACAATTTCTCTTACAATATAGGAATGTAAAATTGTACAATCACTTTGAAAAACTGGTCTTTTTAAAAAAAGGATTTAATGTTTAAAAAAAAAATTCACTATGTGATCTAGTCATTCCTAATATATTCATCCATGAGAAATGGAATCATATCTGTATACAAAGGATTTTACATGATTATTCTAATAGCCCAAACCTGGGAAATGACCCTTTATCAACAGGTAAAAATACAAAAAAGTATGCGGTATTCCCCCAGTGAATACTCGTCTGCGCTAAAAGAAGGGAGCTACTAATACACACAGTATGGGTGAATTTTAAAAGAGTTTTGTATAGAGAAACAAAATGAGTGCATAATGTATGATTCTTCTTTATATCAAACTTTAGCAAATGCAAACTAATCTTTCTGTGACCAAAAGCAAGTTGACAGTTGTCTAAGAATGGAAGGAAGGGCAGAGGGAGGAAAGGCAAGAATGGGGAGACAGGAGCAAACCTTTGACTGTGAAATCCACGTTCACTATCTGAATTATAGTAGTTTAACCAATATAGTCATAGGTCAGTTCATTACAGCGTATACTTTAAATGTGTGTCATTCATGTCAATTATACATAAATAAATATAAAATGTTACAATGCTAAAAACATTTCGCATGTGTAAATAAAACATCAGGTGGAAATGTGAAAAGGAAGAGTCTACTCAGACATAAAGGGTTGTCAGAAATGTGTTTTTTTCCCCTCTGAATTTACTTATTTATATATCTCACTTGATTTATTATTTTTAGTAACCTACATTTGGCTCCTTCGAATACTCAATTTATGAGCTCTGGCATGGTTTCGATTTATCCTCAGTTTATTTCTTTATTTCAAGATCTATTTTCTTTCCGTTTTTACTTTGATTTTTTTTTTTTAATTAAATGTATGTTTGGATGGAGTTTTTCTGAGTGAGATGTACTTTTGGGGGATTTTTTTTTCTACTTCTTATATTTTTATTATTTATTTTGCTTTATAGAATGCATTTTCCCCAATTCTTTCTCTGTTTTTCTCCGAGTTGTAGGCATGTGAGTCTGCGTAGTACTGGCAGCTCTGTTTTCCTGATATTGTGGAGAGTAAATTATTTTTGATTCCACCCTCTTTTGCCTGAGATATGTCATCTTCTCAAGTTCTCAAGGCTACACGTGAGGATTTAAGTATATCTTCTGTTTGAGGAATTTATGTCAGGGAGATAGGACTTTATTTGGAGTTCTGTAAAACCTTAGAGGACTGTGTTGTGCTTTTTTTTTTTTTTTAAAGATGTTAAATTTCCTGTATCATGTTTCACTTTGCCTATTGGAGCTAGGGCTTCCTGTGGGCAGCAATGTATGTTTATGGATATGGGATGTACTTTAGAATTAGAATGATTTCTTTAATTCAACTTGACACTTATAGTTTGTGCTTCAGTTAGACATAATTGTCCCCAGCAGTCAGTTGCTTTTGTAAGAGATTGTTTACTACCATCTTGTCAAGAAAGGTAATTTGTGGATATTCATGAGAATTCTGAGAATCATTTAGATTCAACATTGGGGAAAAAGGGGAGAATTCAGACTAATGCCATGCATAACTTTTGGTATCTTTTTGGGTATTCTTGTTTTAAGTTTATGGCATGAAATTGTGTATTATTTTCATAATTTCAGGTAGCATTTTTTGGTGGCTGTTTTGTAGTCTAGTAAGGAGACTATTTTACTAGGGTTGATGTCATTGTAAGTTCCAAGGATAAATTTGATCCATAAATTCCAAAGATAAATTTCAGAGTTAAATATCTGTGAATTACTTAATTATTTAAGAGAATTTTTTCCAGTAGATCAATTATTTAAAAAAATTATTAAAAAATAATTTGTAGAGATAGGATCTTACTGTGTTTCCCAAGCTAGACTTAAACTCCTAGGGTTAAATGATCCTCCCACCTTGGCCTCCCAAAGTTCTGGGATTATAGGCATGAACCATCATGCCTGGACAAAGGTAAAATTTTGAATATATGAAGTGGTTTACACTTTAGCCTAAAAGAATAAACTTTGTCACTGTCCTGGAGGAATAGGTCTACAGGTATGAAATTAAATTTCAATGAGAATTCCTAAGAAATTATCTAAGAAAGAGTTCTAAATATTAGAGAGTTAACATAAAGTTAATTTTTTAAGAAAAGTATTCTTTGAGATTTCTTTAAATTTTTAATTTTGGGATGGTAGGCCTGCCTGAGTAAGCTGTGTACTTTATTATTTTTAGAGAGCTCATGTTCTCCTACTCCTTGGTAAAATGACATAGTGGTATTTAATGAATAACAAAAATGGTAAGAAGAGGCAATGTCCAATGATTGTGAAGCCTTATGTAAGATAATTGACCTTGCTTTTTTCATTTGATTTATCCAAGGGTCCTCAAACTTTTTAAACAGGGGGCCAGTTCACTGTCCCTCAGACCATTGGAGGACTGGACAGCGGGCCCCAGGACGAGTTGGCTGCTAAGCAGAACAGGCAGTGGCAGCAAAAACACCCACAGGGCTGGATAAATGTCCTAAGTGGCCACATGTGGCCTGTGGGCCGTAGTTTGAGGACGCCTGGTTTATCCAACCTAAAATTGCATACATTTTGCATATTAAAATTGCATCCTATTCCCTGCATATGGTATTGAAAATTGTAAAGAATGGAGAAACAGAATTAAATCTTATTCTTTGGGAGATCCTAATCCCAGTGAGAAATTGACACTACTCAGATATGTTTCTGATTTAAAGTTGAGAAAGTTTTAACTAAACATTTTTACTTTTTTAAAGCAGCTAGTCCTTCCTTGAAAGATGATATTTTGTTTTCTATAATTATGACAATGTGTTTGCAAAGAACAAGTCTGGTGAATTTAATTAACCACTAGAAAAATGTAATCTACGACTTTAATGAAGTATTTGATATATTCTTGAAATATATCAAATTCAATATATTCTTGATATATTCTATCAATTAACTAGTGTAAGATCTTATAAAGGATAATAAAACAAAGCAATACTTTAAAAAATGTTATTATATTTAATAATTGAGAATCCTATTTGTTTCAGGACTGAGAATTTTATCCCCTTATTTGTTTTGGGTAATTAGTGGTTGGAAACACTTGATTTTTCAAGAATCTCTTCAAATACAGTATGATTGCAAGTTGGAATTTAGGGAAACCTTAAAAACAATGATTCTGAATCATGCTCTGAAACCCTTTTGAACATTTTTGACATCATCTTAGCCTCAAAAAGATCCAATGGGGAGGACCCTCTCTTAACTAGAATGACTCTTTCTTTTAATCCCATGTATGTTGGGTTTTAGGTTAAATTTAATAGTATAAAGAATTTTGTTACTAAAAAGTTAAATCTAATTTCACTAACGATGCAATGTCAACAAGAAAGTTATTTATTAGATTGGGTAATCACATTCAGAGTAGACATGAATCTTATTTGTTTGATTTCTATTCTGGAATTGCAAGATTTACCATTAATATCCTATAGGAAAATATGTTTTGAATCAAAGTAGAATAGGTAATGGTCACTATGAAAAAATATATAACATGATTAAGTCAGAAATATTTTAAAAATATCAGGAAGAATAAGGCTACATATGGAAATTATATGGTAATATGACATAGGGAGGAGATATTCTCTGCCAATTAATGATGGCCAATGAAAAATTACTGCCAGATGTTTGCACCACCTAAGCATCGTGAATAATATTCTTAAAATAAGAAGTTTTTAAGTTAAAGCACAATATTATGTAATAAAAATATAAACATTAAAAATGAACTAAAATTCCCTAGGTGTCTGTTATAAATTATATTAATCATAGATACCTAACTATGAAAATTAAATATAGACATTGGGATATAATTATCTTTTTAGTTATAATTTTCTTATTGTTCTTAGCTAAATAGTAAGACCCTATATTCAGTGATGGAATCTCATAACTGACAACAAGACTATCCTTAGAATTGACTTAGTAGATGCTTATATTAAGGACAAATGTGAAAACAATGTCTGAGTAAAATAGTGAAGGATTTTCAACAGAAGCCCAAGTTTAGGAGTAATTCCAAATAACTTAGTAGACAAAGCATGATGAATTAATATTAATTTTCTCCATTGAAAACCAAACGGAAATATACAGAATCATACATGAAGACTCACAGATAGGAAGAAGAGTTGTGGGATTTATGTTAGACATCTATAAGAAATAAAGTGAAAGTAACTTCATCATGCAATGGCCTAAAGCACTATGAAGGTATAAAGTTTTGATTTTCTAAATTTCAGTGAAATTGAAATAAATTGTTTGTCTGTGCTAGAAAAAGTGGGATGATAATGAGCAATAATTTTGTTGAATATTAATATTCAAAATATTTCTTATAAATCAGAACAAAGCCGAAGAGTAGAGAGGAAGAAAGACAGCAACATGTGAATAAATGCATAGAATTCTGAGTTTGGTTAGAAATTACACTCGATTTCTAGTTAGTAAGCGTTTGATCATCATTTGCTTTTAGCTTTGGGCTACACCATGGTCAGTTTGGGCTGCTGTAAAAAATATTTTACAGACTGAATGGATCGAACAACAAGCATTCATTTCTCACAATTCTAGAGGATGCAAAGTCCAAATCAAGGTGGCCGTATACCTGAATGACAATGAGGATGTTGGTGTCTTCTTACCTTGAAGACTCTACACGCCTATTCACCCACCTATGAGAGACTCACTATACGATTAAAGGGAGAGACATATTTTGATAAAGTGATGAAAAAACAAGAGTTTTAGTTTGCCCGCTAGGGTCTTTCATAGGCAGTTTGATCCAAGTTGACCTGTGTTATGTATTCTCAGCATAATTTCTGAGGACTCCTTTCAAAGATTGCTCAATCTCATGAACTCTCTGCTTTAATAGATATCCCCAGTGGGGAAAACATATGCCTATATACATGCTTACAATTGGCTGTAGGATATTCTCTTAGCTTGCTAGGGCTGCCACAGCAAAATACCATAGACTGCATGGCTAAAATAAAAGAAGAGTATTTTATCTCAGTTCTGGAGACTAGAAGTCTGAGATCGACCTAATTTCTTCTAAGGCCCCTCTGCTTGGCTCAGAGATGGCCACCTTTCTCTTGTGTGTTGACACAGTTGTCTTTCTGTGAATGCAAATTTCTGCTCTCTCTGTGTGTGTCCCATTCTGTTGTTCTTATAAATACATGAGTTGTATTGGATGAGGGCCTACCCTAAAGACTTCATTTAATCTTAATTACCTCTATAAAGACCTAACCATCAAATATGATTACATTCTGAGGTACTGGGGCTTAGAAGGTTAGAACTTCAATATATGGATTTTTTTTTCAAGGCCACGACAAGAGGGGAGCATAATTCAGCCCATAACAGAAAAAAGAGGCATATGACCAGGAAAAGGAGAAAATGGGCTGGTGTGCTTAAATTACAGTCCTCTGATGAGAGTTCTCAGAGGTAATATGAGGAAAACCATTCGATAAGCCCAGATGATGAAACAATGAGTATACTTCCTCACAGATTTTATTATGGGATACTGACTCTTGAAATCATCTTGATTATATTATTTCATGTGGCTTTGATAAGACGATTTCTGAGGACCCTTCTTTGTCTATGAATATACATGATAGAAAAAAGAGCAAGGAGAGAAAGGGAAGAAAGTGATTGAAATTTGTACTCAGCTTGATCCACTTGCTGAACTGATTATTGTTGCCCATTGCTACCAAATTATTTACCCTTCCTCATTCTCTTTTAAGAGTTCATTCATGTGTACACAAAAACCAATGGCATGAAATATCTAGGACTCTTCAACAATGAAATTCATTTGCTCTTTTTCTGACTTTTAAAGATATTTCTGAGTATGAATTACAGTATTTCATTATTTTAGTTATTTTATAATGTAATATATGCTTTTAACTTTTTAATGCTAATTCTGCATCTGTCCTTAAGTGGAGATTTTATAACATATAATTTTAATTATCTTTCATTGTGATAAGCTAATATAAAGAAACAAGGCAATGGGCGGTGCATGTGGCTCAGTGAGTAGGGTGCTGGCCCCATATACTGAGCGTGGTGGGTTCAAACCTGGCCCCGGCCAAACTGCAAAAAAAAAAAAAAAAAAATAGCTGGGCGTTGTGGTGGGAGCCTGTAGTCCCAGCTTCTTGGGAGGCTGAGGGAAGAGAACCACCTAAGCTCAAGAGCTGAAGGTTTCTGTGAGCTGTGATACCACAGCATTCTACCCAGGGTGACAAAATAAGACTCTGTCTCTAAAAAAAGAAAATGAAAGAAAAGAAACAAGGCAAAAAGTAAGGCCATTTACTTCCAAACTATAATAAATTTCAAAGCTTCAGCAATTGTATCTATAGTCTTGTGCTACATAAAGATGTTTTAGTCAAAACAGGTCATAGATAGGATAGTGATCCCATAAGATTATAATGCTGTGTTTTTAGTGTATCTTTTCTATGTTTAAGTATACAAATACCATTGTGTTAACAATTTACTGCAGTCTTCAGTAGCAGGCTGTACAGTAGCTTAGGAGCAATAGTCTCGGTGTGTAGTAGACTATACCAACTAGGTTTGTGTGAGTAAGTATACCTCCTGCATTAAGCAACACAGCAATCTGGGCTTATGATCAGTCGGGCTGATGTCAGGTATTTGGTATGAAAAGATCGTCACATTTCAAAGTCAGAAGATAGCCAACTTCTTTAGGTTGTTACTCTGGATAAACTAGGTTTGAAAACTTTTGTTTACTTTTTCTAGGAAAAGCGCCATCTTCCACTTGGACTCATTTATAATCAGAATGTCCTAGGCCATATATTGGGCAATTATAATCCGTGAAAATAAAAATATTTTTATATGTATGTATAGTCTAAGTATGCTCATTTAAAACATATCCTAGTTTGGGAAAAGATTTTTTTCTTTTCTTTTTCATTATTATTTTTCTTTCTTTCTTTGATTTAATTTTTTTTTTTTTTTACTTTTCAGGGTAGAATGTGGGATGGGATTTATAATAAGGTTGTTCCCAAGCATGAAAGAAAGAAAATTTTCTCTTCAATAATTCAATAGGACTCAAAGAATGTACAAATTACAGAAAAAATGAACTGTCTTTTGGGTGGTTAACCTAACAAATACAT
The DNA here is from genome assembly GCA_963574575.1 of Galagoides demidoff. NCBI lineage: Eukaryota > Metazoa > Chordata > Mammalia > Primates > Galagidae > Galagoides > Galagoides demidoff. The sequence goes on along the minus strand of CAUYQV010133017.1, from coordinate 8,521 downwards.
AGAATTTTATCATGGATGGAGTTTTATTCCAAATAATCTCTTGCATAAATCTGTCATGGAGAAAATTATTAACCCAAATAATGATAAAATTTATAGCAATAACAATAAAGACATGTGCTTGTTTTTGCCTTTTATTTGCTTCCAAAAAAGCTCAGTGTCCTTTATGAATCCGGGTTTTAAATCTCCATGGTCTGTGGATTACTCTGAAGCAGGCATTAGTCTTCATTTTAGAAGCTGCAAAGACTCATGTGCTGAGAGGAGCTTGTCTGAGATCATGTAGAAAGTCCATAAAACTAAAAGGATTTAGAATTTGGGGCTCACAAATCAGTGCGTTACTCTTTAGATAATACCCTTTTTCAGAAAATCTAACTTATCTTAACCAACAATTTGCTGTTTTGATGTTTTTATTCACTGAAATAACTAACAGAATGGAAGATGCATAATGGCTCACTTACAGAACATTTTATATCCTGTAATTAAGACTCTATGAATCAAATTATACAGTGTCAGCTCTGTTTCTTTTAGTGGATATCATTGGAAATGAGGCACTTAGCATCTGCCACTGACTTTGACTTGGGGGCAGCTAAATGAACCTTTTTCTTTTTTAAACTTTATCCTATTGGCTAAAAAATTACAGATAACTTTTATCTAGAGTGAGTACAGATGTCTGGCAAGAGTAGGAATCATCAGGTTATTTATCATTCACTTTTTTTTTATGATTATAAAATTACTGAATGGACCTAATTTTCACCTACTTAGGATATGCTTGAAAACATATATGGTAATTCCCACTTCTCTGTGGTTTCACTTTCTACAGTTTCAGTTACTTGTGGTCAATTCTAGTCCAAAAATATTAAATGTAAAATTCCACGAACACCATTCATACGTTTTAAATTGTTGCCTTGTTCTTAGTAGTGTGATTCAAATCTTGCACCATCCAGCTCCGCCCCACATGGGACCTGGATTTTCCCTTGGTCCAGCACATTCAAGGTGTATACATACCTTGCCCACATGTTAGTCACTTAGCAGCTGTCTGCGTTATTAGGTCAACTGTGGCCGTATTACAATGGCTGTGTTCAAGTTGCCCCTATTTTACTTAATAATGACCCCAACGTGCAAGAGTAGCAATGCCAAAGAAAAACCTTAAAGTTCTTCTTTTAAGTAAAAAAATGAATGTGCTTGATTTAATAACAACAACAAGAACACCCCCCACCCCCACAATAGCATATGTAGGTTTTTGGTACTATTTGTGGTTTCAGGCATCCTCTGAATATCTAGGAACATATAGATTCCCGATAAAGGGTTCAACTCTAGTTTCAAATTACTCAAGTCATTTTATCAACATCCCTAATTTTCTATACTAAGTTTTGTCACTTTCATACTTGTTTTAAATCACAAGCAAGCCACCTGCTAGAGTCAGGCTGGAACATTAATGGCAGGAATTAGGTCTGGGACAATAGCATAGGCGGGGAGGGTCCCTGGCTGAGCTGGAGAGATTATGCCTCCACTATCAGAAGTCCAATTTGAGTTTTATTTAAGACTTTCAGTCTGATAAAGCACATGTACATGTGCGGACCTTGCTCATGAACTACCAGCTTGGCAGCTCTACTCCTGCGGTGAGGGCTTGATATAATATAATTGTAACTCCAGGATTTTTATTCCAGTGACCTGAAAATTTTAAGCCATTTTTGTAGTTGCCTAACATTAAGCGTAAATTGAAAGAAACTATATCATTAATATAGAAAAGTTATTAATGTCGAAAAAAATCAATTGTTACACAATTGCTTTAGATAAAAATCTCATGTAGTTTCTATAATCCATGTGAATTGGATTTGACATCAGAAAGGTGATTTAAGAAAAAAATAGCTCACAGACTAGTGCAAATCATAAATTGTCACCACTTCTGTGGACCAAATTCTCTCCTTTTGCTTATTCAACAAAGCTGCGGAAGTTAGGTAGTATGTCAATGACCCTGAGAATTGATTAGGTCCTGGATTTTGTTCTAAATGCCTCATCAATCCAGACTCAATAATCTCTACAGTAGCCAGACGCTTCTCAGAGTTGCATATCTCCATATTCATAGTATCAATTGGATGCTAAGGTCTCTCTAAGGAAATCTTGATTCTTTGCACTTTTATATACTAGGGAAGAAATGAAATTTAATTTAATTCAATTTCAAGGAGAAAACAAAGGCGGATAAGGTAGTTCTCTTAAATCACACAGTGGACTCAAATTAGAAGAGAAGAGTTTAGTCTCCTGGTTCTTCCTTGAATCACCCATTCTTTAAAATCTTTTGTAGGAAAACATTTGTGCTCAAGCAATCCACCCACCTTGGCCTCGTCAGACCAACCTAAGCAAGAAAAAGGCTCCATTTCTAACAGTAGCCAGGCATTATGGTGGGCATCTGTAGTCCCAGCTACTTGGGAGGCTGAGGCAAGAGGATCACTTGAGCCCAGGAATCTGAGGTTGCTGTGAGCTATGATGCCATTGGCACTCTACTGAGAGCAACAAAAGACTCTTTCTCAAAACAAATAAACAAAACTTTGCAGAATTTTGTAGCATAAACAAGTAAAAAGAAAGATAGGCATACCTTCTAAAAAAGATATATAGAAAAAACGCAAACCTTAACTGAAGCAACCAGGAGTGGCCTTCTAGAGCGAGACCTGTCCCCACCTTCATGGGTAACCCTTGCTATGCTTTGCTGCCATGAAAGTTCTTCTTACCCATCTGGGGCTCTGAACTCCTCGTACAGGTCCCACTGTGCTCCTGACTTTGACACATCTTCCCTGGGCTCGGGCTCTGACACCCCACACTAGATCATCCTTCACCCAGTATCCTCCTCACTCCCTTAGGCCCTGACTCTTTCAATAGTATTTATTTTCCCTGTGTGGATGCCCTCTTCACCTTAAATGGGGCTCTAGGCAGGCTGCTGCCCTAGGGGCACCTCTTCCTTACCCTCTTAGACCTGACTCGCCATGCCAGATCATTCTCCACAAGGAAGTTCCTCCTCACCTTGCTTGGACTCTAACCTCCTGCCCTGGCCGTTGCAGCTACCTGACCCCAGTCACCATCACGACATTTACTCCACATGATAGCTTCAGGGTGGAATGGCTTTGTAAATGAGGAAAAGAGAGAGGGATTAAAAAGAAGAGGAGAGAGGAAGAGTAAAAGGAAGTTAAAATGCAATTTGTAAAGTGCCAGGCAGATGAACATGAATGCTAGTATTTTACCTTCCAGCTACAAAGCAAAGAAGTTTGGCTTTGGACTCAGGTTCGTCAAATATTTGTTCAGGTGTTTCTATTTCAGAGTCAGCATTTGGAGAGCTGAAGACAAAATTCATACTTCACTTTAATTTTTTGTATTCTGAACTTGTTTGTGAACGATTATCATAGGATTATGTTAGATCGCGTTTCATCAGCATAAAAATACTAGCCATAGGAATATGCCATTTTAATTTTTGTTAAAATCTTTGAGGTTACTGTCATATAGTACTGTGAAGTATAGATAAGAATTCTAGCTTTAACTGAAAATAAAGATATCTTTATATGTCAACATTCTGGTAGTTGGGTGTATATAAACGTATATTTATTATTTTCACACAATGATGGCAATGAAAGTTGGTAATTTATGTATAAAATTATTGGACATTTTCAAATAAATATGACATGTTTTGATGATATCATGTAGCATGGTGCTAAAATGCGGGGAGGAACTTGACTTATATCCTCATTGAGCCTTATATTTGTATACCCTTATTCGTCCATAAATGTTAAAATTTGACTAATAATTTAAGCTGTAATGATGGAGACTGTATCATTATCCTTATTCTAACCTTTGCACCAATATTTCTAACATTAAACAGAATAGCTTTAACTCTAATTTAAGAATTTAATTTAAAGTTTGGCTATTTTATTATATTTATCCCTGAAACATGGGTGAAAAAAAAAAAAAGCAGAAGAGAAGAATGTAAATATTTACCCCTCAAAACTTTGTAAGAAAGAAAAACTTCAAAGTCAAGTAAAATTAATACTCAGGATAAATCAATATTTGTCAAGACATAATGAAGCATATAAAAATTTAGAGCTTTCCGAAAATATAACTATCCCAGGAGAAGGTGGTATTCTGCGAATATCTGATTTTTACACAGCCCTTAGTTTAAAAAGTAAGCAACTATCAGTATCTTTTTTTTTTTTTTTTTTTGCCACAAATCGTCTTTAGATACTACAGGTATAATCTAACAGTTGATAATGCTAAAAAATTATTCTTATATTTATTCTGACATATCCACATTATCAAATTTGAAATCAACTTCTGTTTAAAATTTGCATTTTAAAAATCAAACTTGATATTACGTTTGAAATTCAATCTATATCGTATTATTACATTTAAAATTTTTTTTCTATAGCAGTGACTTGGGCTGCTCTTTTCTTTTAGCTGGTCACTGTTAAGCTAAAATGTCTATTAGTAGGAGTATTTCTAAGCCATCCCTTTGCTTGATAAGAAAGCACTTTTAAAACCCAGAGGCCTATAATTTTGTCATATCAAAGATTTGCCTCTTAATTTGCCTTTTATTAAGAAGGTGAGAATTGCACTGGATCAATTTGGCTGTGCTACTGAAATTTCTCAGAGAATGTATTTGTTTTGCAAATTGTGTAAATGCAGGTATCCTTAAAGGATTTCTGATACTTCTCGGTTCTGGTCCTGTCCCAGAGCATTTGTAACTTCTGTGGAGTGTATTGTTTCATGTTTTCATCAAAGCTTCACCAGAATCATAGGGCACAGTCAGGGTGATGCTGATTCAATAACCCTGCTTTCTTCAGTCCTTTATAAGAATCACTCTCTTTTATTGCATTTGGTGTCTTTGAACTTTCACCAATTTCTCTTGGGCTTTCCTGAATATATTAAGATGTATAAAACACTAAAATATGATGTCTGAGGCTAACAAATGAGAAAGTCATACTGGCTCCCTACGATAAACATATTCTAGGTGAATATTAGAATTTAATTTGGATACCCTAAAAGAAATTTAAATAGCAAATCACTTTGCTGAGAATTATTTTCTGAAATCTTTGTCATCATCTAATCTTAGCAATTCATCAATTGCTAAGCAATTGCATCCCTGAACTATTAATTTTTTAAAGTGTTAGGCGTTTAATGAGTCACTTAAAATGTATTGAGCCTCTTTCTATATGTTATCTAATTTATTCATCACAACTCTGTGGAGTCAGTACTATTAATATCACTATTTTACAAAAGAGGAAATGGATGCTTAGTGAGGCTCCCAAATTATGCTAGATCATGGAGAGCTGGATTTGAGCTTAAAGAGTTTCATGGATTTATTCATATGCTATTCAGAATAAAGTTAATCAATAAAATATGGTACTTTACATAGTTTTGACTCAACTCTGAGCATTTAGTTTCCTACTATCAAGAAATGCCCAATAAAAACAGATTATATATAGTTTAGGATGAAAATACGGTAATGGAGGAAGAGGTTGGTACAAGGTGTCTCAGAGAAATATTGGATGTATCTCAGAAGCCTTTGTATTCCTTGGATAGATTATTAATGTCTGCATTTTCTTTGTTGATATTAGGTTCCCCGCAGAAACTTACCATGGAATAATAAATAAATAAGATTGAAGCTTGAGTTCCTGAACTCAAAATTTGACCTTTATACTTTTCACTTATTTGGCGAATGACTCAACCATTCTGTGCTTCAGTTTTCTTGCCTGTAAGATGAACATAGTGATAAAACTTCTTTATTTGAGGAACCAATAAAATTAAGACATAAAAAAATCCCAAGGATGATGCCTCATGTATGTGAAGTAGTCTGTAAATGTAAACTGTTATTCAGTGTGAAATGATACCTATTTCTGGAGCTGGTAGGAGGGACTCTTCTGTTGTCTCTAAGTTCTCTCCTTAAGGGAGCAAAGAGTCAATATATGTGGCTGCACATCGCAACGAAGTATCCTCACTAGAAATTTATCTTATTTCCATATTTGTTCAGACAAACTTATAGTGAAGAGGGTTATGAAGGGATTTATGGAATTTTTTAGTGTATCAGCTTTATTTCTTCTAAGAATTACAAAAAAAAAAAGAAGCCAAAACAAGCAAAAAAATAAAACACCCCCAAACAATTAAAACCACTCCAACTTGTTTTTCGTAACCACTATATAGTGAATAAAGATTAGTGTAGTTGCAGGCACATAGATGATGTGGCTGATAAAGTGTGACATGGTGACAGTTCAGGAACTTAGTCTGAGGTTCATGTATGGTGATTTCAGGTAAGATTTTATAATTTTTTTTTTTTTTAGACTAAGAAAGATATTCTTTTTCTTGTCACCATAAGGAAAATATAGGAACTCAAAGCTTCAGGATTCAGTAAGATGAACACATGAAAATTCAGGTGGTGTATTTGTTTATCTTGTTATGGACCTATGTCCACTGAAAGATGATTTCTTTTTACTATTATCAGTGATGCTACCAGATAATTAAGGTCCAAGAAACATTAGATGCAAATTTCTGGGAAGAAATGGAAAGATTGGTTATACAGATAATTAGTATATCATATTTTGTAAAGTAAATGGCTGAGATAGTCGTAGTCCAACTTGGTGAATGAAGGCTAGGCTATGAAGTCTAGTGAAGAGGTGTGACTAAATCCATTGACGAGCATCTCAGGTGAACAGGAAATAGTTTATGAGCTCAGTCTAACTAGGATGAGGAATTTGAGATCATAAAACAGAAACTGGCATTTATTCACAAGAATGAATTTGGGGTGCCATGTAAAAGAGCACTTAAGACAGATATTTAATTAATATTCTTTCAACCTTTCCTCTTTCCAACAAAAGTATTTAGGCATTTATTTTGGAAGTCTACTTTAACCCTGTTCCACAAATTTCCACATACAGTGTTTTTATTTTCATCGACTTTGAAAGGTTTCCACGTTTTCATTATGATTAATTTGTTGACTTCTGTTACTTGGAAAATGTTCTTAAATATCCAAAAGTATGCCCCCTTTTTCAGATTTATCATCATCATTATTGCGATTTGTAATGTAAATGATGAGACTATTCACTTCTATTATTCTATTGACAAAAATTATGGTTTGTAAGATACAGATTTTGCCATATGTCCTAGTAGATTGTCAATGTTCATAAATGTTCTGCATGTGCTGAACAAAAATGCTAATTTTATAGCGTTCAATATCAGTCTATTACATCAAGCTATTGAACTATGTTTTAAAATATTCTGTATATTGCTAATTTGGGGTTTGTTTCTAATACTGATTACTGGAAGAAGAATGTTAAATTCTCTCATCAAAACTATAACTCAGTTAAACCATCTTTACATTCTGTTCATTTTTGCTTTATGTATTTCGAGCCTAAGTTATTATTTTGGAGAAGTTTAGAATTGTTTTAGCTTCTGGAGAATACATTATATGCTGAAACTTCAGTATTCCTACTGATGCTGCATGATAATTATATCAGTTTTCTTTTGTTTAGTGTTTTGCTGGTTTATCTTTTTATTCTTTTACTTTAAAACTTGTGATGTTTGGCTTGGCGCCTGTGGCTTAATCTGCTAAGGCGCCAGCCACGTACACCTAAGGTGTCGGGTTCGAAGCCCCAGCCCGGGCCCACCAAACAACAATAATGGCTGCAACCAAATAATGGCCGGGCGTTGTGGTGGGCCCCTGTGGTCCCAGCTACTTGGGAGGCGGAGGCAGGAGACATGCTTGAGCCCAGGAGTTGGAGGATGCTATGGGCTGTGATGCCATGGCACTCTACCCAGGGGGATAGCTTGAGGCTCCGTCTCAAAAAAAAAAAAAAAAAGGAAAGGTTGCGGGGTATGGTTCGCCGAAAGGTGGTTTATGCCCCCACCGTTGGTTTTCCCCCTAGTACTTGGACCCCCTTCCCGCAAGCTGCCCCTATGACTTCAGCTTCACTTCCTTCCACCACTTGGTATGGAGTTGGGCTTAGGAGCATTTCTTTTTCTTGGGGGTCAGAAGCAGGCGGCAGCACCAGATAGGGTGGTGCTATGGGCTTGTGGGTTTTTGACCTCTCTTAGAGGTGCAAAACTGCAGGACCTGGGGCCAGGAAAGGCTTTAACCATGGTGGGGGTTGCTCTACCAACACTTGCCAAGTAGTGATATAGGCTACTTGATCAGGGTGGCCTGGTTTCCCATAAACTATATTTTTCACCTGATAAATGGTAGGGAGGTCAAAAGTCCCCTCCTTGGGCCACCCAACACCAAATGTCAGCCACTCACTGTGGCAGAAGGTGATCAGCTTACCCCTTTTTATCACTAGACCCAAGTCACTGGCCTGGGCCTGGGCATCTTGGAAATGGGTGAGGAAGAGGGTTAAGGGAGTAGTTTGTGCTTGCCCCATGTCTGGTTAGAGAAAAGATCAGAGGGAGAAGAAGGGGAAGAAAAGGGAAAGATATCAAGGGAGAGCAGAGGAATTAGATTTAGCTGTGAATGGTTCTCTGAATAGGGTCAAGTAGGCGAACAAAGCCGCCAAGA
>CAUYQV010133013.1:0-10514 GCA_963574575.1 Galagoides demidoff | reverse complement strand
TTCCTGTTCTCTTTTGGAGATGTTGGGGACAAATTAGGTATCAAGTAGGTACAGTAGAGTCTTTTTATATATTGATTATCTATTGCATTATTGACAGAAATGTTGTGAGCTGAGGCTTGAAGGAACCTAACCCTGTATTTCTCCAAGAAGCAATAGCTCAGCGTTTTAATAATTCAGTGCTCGAGGGCAACTTTATAGAGCCTAACTACCATGGATAATATACAACCATGTTTTTTGCATCTTTCTCTCTCAAGACACCTTATTTATATATTTTGTCAATCATTAACATTGAGCTCACGGCCAACAGCCATGTAACTCATGCCTGAGTGAAGCTCCCTAAACTAACACCTGCATTTCCTCCTGTGGTCATCATAGTCTTCTTGTGTGTAGGGACACGAGGCAGCACTTAAATGCTACATTTAGGGACCATTTTAAACAGTGAGATCAACAAGAAAAAGCACCAAAAAATGTGGAAAATGGGGCACTACATCAGTCACGAAAAAGATACTTGATTGTGGTACAGGAGCTCAAACAAGAAGGGCAGAGTAACCCTGTTTGACCTCAGCTGGGCACTTACATTTTCTGCTGCTCTGTGTATGTTCACAAAGGACCACACAACCTCCGAGAATATTGGTTTGGGGGTTGGAAATAAGTGGTAAAGAATAGGTAGGGAGTGTGTGAAAGATGAGGGTCAAGTGTAGTTTCACCTGGTGTCACTACAGTAAAGTGATTTTCCCGGTCTGTATCACCCTTTGGTCTGAGATGACTTCATGCTCTGGCAGTTCTGAGTTCCTTTTGGGTTTAAGTGTTGCCCACCACTTCTAGGATTTTTAGAACTGTGCTATTGTCCTCTTGGTGATGGGATTGGTTCATGTCCCAATGAAGCCCAGGTTCATTTCCTTCCCCCATGTATTCTTCCCTAGATTCTTTCTTCTTCTCTTTTTTGGGATCACCTGAACTTGTATGCTCAGAATTTCACCTTGATGACCCTTCCGAAGGTCATTTGAATCATCTTTCATCTTAGCACTTCTGAACAATGGACATAGTATATTTTTCCTCCTTCTTAAACATTTTATTTGCTTGTTTATTTATTTATTTAATAGACAGGGTCTCCCTGTGTTGCCCAGTGCAGTGGTGCAATCACAGTTCACTTCAACCTTGAACTCCAGCACTTAAGTGATCCTCCCTCCTCAGCCTCCTGAGTAGCTGGGACTATAGCCACCGTGTCTGGCTAAGTTTTTTTAAAATTTAAATTATTAATTATTATGGGTACATAATAATTGTATAACTTTACAAGTTATGTTTTGATTCAGGCATACAATATGAATCAGTCAAATCAGAGTAATTGGAGTACCCATCACTTCAGGCATTTATCATTTTTTTGTGTGTTGGGAAGATTCCAATTCCACTCTTTTACTTGTTTTAAAGTATACACTAACTCTAGTTTCATACTCACTAACCATCCATTTGCAACAACATGGATAGAACCAGCTACCATGTTTCCCCGAAAATAAGACCTACCCCCAAAATAAGCCCTAGTAGGATTTCTATGCTTTTGTTAAATATAAGCCCTACCCCCATAACAAGACCGAGTGATGGTTGTGGCTATGCAGATACACCACATAGCCACACCATGCATTTCAGTGCAGAACAATAAGGAAGACTGGAATATCTTTTATCTGCCACAGCTTCTTTCTCTGAGCCTTTCGCACTTGCATGGGTGTGTGTGTGGTAACTGCGGCCGCAGGCATCCTATTGCGTGTGTGCGAACAGCTAGGGGAAAGGAATTCACACATCACTAGTACCAGCCCCACCAACAAGATCAGCTCCCCCTGTCAGGTTCCAGAAGAAGATCTTAACTATATTTGAATAAATGTAGATTGTTATATTATACTTAATAAAAATAAGACATCCCCTGAAAATAAGCCCTAGTGTGTCTTCTTGAGAAAAAATAAATATAAGACAGTGTCTTATTTTCAGGGAAACATGATAATTTTTTGCAGAGATGAGGTCTCCTGTGTGTTCAGGGTGCTCTTCAAACTCTCAGCCCCGAGCAATCCTCCCATCTCAGTCCCCAAAGTACTGGTATTACAGGCGTTTTCCTTTATTAAGCTGGATATTTACATGCTATTGTATATGCCATATAGTTAACTTTCCAATAACCAGTATAATTTTCTAAGTGTCTTTTTTTGAATTTTTTTTATTGATATACAGTAGCTGTACATATTTTAATAGACACAGTCTTTGACTCTCAAAATGATTTGAGTCTTTTCTTCAAGTTAAGGTCTTCACATTTAAGTCACTTAGAGGCTTTTTAAAAACACGGTCTCCCTGGCTTCTCCCCAGACCCACCAAATCAGCGGTTGCTAGGGATAGTAATTTTTAAGAAGTTCTGCAGCAGGTTCTGTGTTTAAAAAGTTCCATGGGGGTGTGTGTGTGGGAGTTGGAAAACTACCCCCCCATGTTCACAGCTATGGCAAGAATGATGATAATTAAAATTGTTGACCTTTAAAACCACCACCATTGCCTCCATCTATGGTACGTTTACTGGGCATCAAGATTTTTATTAAACTCTTTGCATGTTTTAATATTACAACAACCCTTTGATGAAAATATATACCTTAGTGAGCCCAAATTCACAGGAAAGAGAAAGAAAGTTCATACAGTCCCCTAAGTGAAAGATTGGATCCCAGATGGCTGTCCTCTTAACTATAGGTGGTTCAAATCTCCGGCTACTCCCAGGATTCCCCTGAAGGGCTTACTAAGTTAAAACAGGTTGCTGGGCCCACCATCTGAGTTCCTGATTCAGCAGATCCCTGGTGGGTCCTGAGAATCTGCATTTCTAACAAGCTATTAGGAGATGCCCAGTCTGCTTACCCTCTCTCTGTTGGCCTGAGCGCTTGACTTTTGCTTCATGAATCGCAACCATCTAGATTCTAAAATCAACATGACATGGTCCATTTGGGTTCCCATGGCTCTCACCTGCCCATTTGGTTTGGGGTTTTGTCACTTTTGTGTGTTAAAATCCATGGAAGCACCTGTCCTTAATGAACTTGACTTCAGGGTGAGTGCAACCCCTGAGTTTCTGTGGTTTTGGGATTGAAGACCGGGCTAACTGCTCACCCCTGAATGTTCTTGCTCTAGTTCCATCCCTCCTGCACTCTGGGTGAACTACCCCGCCTGGCAGTTAGGGATCTGTTTAGCTCATAAGGATTTTATCCTCCCATCAATGATGGAAGCCTGGGTGGGAAGATGCTTGTTAAGAATACGAGTATTTTGATGCTGCTATTGAGCCAGAGATAATGAACTTTTTCAAATATATAACAAGATGCTTTCTTAGGGGCAATTACTGGCGCAGTTAAGCTCTTGACTAGCTTAAGTGTGCCTCGCCTTGTACAATAGTTTAATGGATGCCCAAGTTGGGTAATATTGTAATGACATGAAAGTAGCCTGCTGTTTTTTGAGGGAGTCCTGTAGCAAACCATCTTTGCAAAGTGAATAGTGGCCCCCAATTTTTAAATCTAAATTTTCACCTTTTCCGTGAAATATGCCTTTAGCTGGCAGCACTAATGTCCAGAGTTTTTGTGGTTCTACAGTTAATTTACCCCCAAGACAGTAATTTCTAGTAACTCTAGTCATTTCAAAATAGTATGAGTCAGTTCTTGTAGAATGTAGGACAGGACCTCAAAGGAAAAAAAAATACAGTTCAAGATCTTTGCACATGTTTCAGGGAATCTTAGAATTCCCCGGGTAGTTTCCTGGTCTTAGGGAATCTTTTGCATGTGCGGTTAGACTTGAAGTGGTCTGTGCAGTTCCTGAATCTGTTATTGTTATGGTCAGTTTGTGTGTTTATTTTTTTCTCAGTGCGGTTTTTCCTCATGTGCTTACATCTTTATGGTTACACATTGCTTCCAGGTATCACCCCACACTCCTGAGTGGGGTGTGTCTCGCTACCCGCCAAGGGTAGAGTAGGTTATAGCTCCCTCTTCTAATCCACAAAAGCAGAAAACATTACCCAAAACCAAACAGAATAATTGGATTGTTAACACGCCTTAACTATCATCACAAACTACTCCGGGATTGACGATTCCGGCTTATTACTTTTTCCTGCCCACTCATTGAGCATGTTGTTTTAGAATGAGATAATATTTGATGGGTGTATAGGTCGCGACTCTGTCCAGCAGTTAAAATCATTCAGTTTCCTGAGATTACACATCTGAGTCCAGTTCGCACTGAAGGGCTTGCCAAGAAGTCACAGGCCTTCGGACTGAACTTTCCATACATCTTTCACAAAGCTTAAAACATGAATGTTTTCCCAAATTTGAAATGGGCATCAGCATTCAGTATGAAGAATGTGCAATAATCAAAAAGGCACAAATATACCCAAAACAAAAATTATCTATAAATCCATCACTTGTAGAAACTAAGATACCAACTCATATATATGTAGATATTACATTTATACTAAGGTAACCAGATTTTAACATTGGTAAAGTGGGACACCATTGACGGGGGTGGGGTGGGGGTGGTGGGGGGGGGGGGTGGTGGTGTTCTTAATTAAAAATTTGTTCTATATGGAGCAACAAAAATTTTCATAGAACGCAAAAATAGTATTGTAATATATATATTTTTAATCTCAACATAAGTACAATCTACAAATATAATACATTAAAAAAATTATGTATAGGGCGGTGCCTGTGGCTCAAAGGAGTAGGGTGCCCGTCCACCTGGGCGACCTTGCCCAGGAGGGGAGTAGGGAGTTTACGTTAGCCTTTTCATTTCCAAATGAAGTTACATTAATCTCTTCATTCCCAAATGGAGTTACATTAACCTTTTCAGCAGCTGTATATTCCCTTCCTGTTGTCCTGCCGTTCCCTAGCTTGTCCTGCATTCTTTCCAAAAATCGAGACTTTTTAAAAACACTGTGGGACACGGGACAAATTGTTGAAAATCGGGACTGTCCCACAAAAAGCGGGCCGCCTGGTCACCTTAATTTATACCCACATATATACCTATGGTATCATATATCTTAGTATTCTTTAACATTTTTTCTCATTTAGCAATGTTATTCAGGTATTTCCTGGGTCATATATTTTTCTACACAAGCACTCTCAATTGCTAGTTAATATTTTGTCGTAAGAGGTACTATAATTTCCTTAACCAGTCTTGAATCTTTAGAATATTTCTGATTTTTTGATATTATGAAAATTGTTGTAGCAGAGCTCTTTGTATTCCCGTCTTTACAAACTTTCTGGTTATTTACTTATATTAAAATCCTAGAAAAGGAATTTCAGCATCCACCGTTGTGTACCTTTGTGATTTTGAGTCTTAATTCCAAATAACCTTCCCCAACCCTCCCCTCACAAAACCACCTAGGTCTGTTATACTTTTGTTCATTATTACACTTAAGTTATTTTTACACTTCAGTTGTTACCTGGAATTTATTTTGGTATAAAGAGAAGGTTAAAATAACTCACCTAAATTCTTTTCTAACTAGGTAGCCAGTTGTCCAACACAGATTATTGACTAATCCATTCACTTCCCATTTATATGAAATCTCACCTTTATCAGTGATTAAAATCATTTATCTGTTCCTGGACTTTTGATTTTTTTTTTTCCGGGTTATGTCTTGTTTTGTTGTTGCTTAGATACCATACCACTTCAATCATCATAACTTTTTGGTATATTTTATTTTTTGATAGCAAAACCTTCTTTTTATTCTTATGTTTGAAACTTTTATTGACTATACTATCATGGTTATCTTCCATATATATTTGCAGAATCGATTTTCTTTTTTTGCAGTTTTTGGCCAGGGCTGGGTTTGAACCCGCCACCTCCGGTATATGGGGCTGGTGCCCTACTCCTTTGATCCACGGGCACCGCCCAGAACAGACTCATTTATTAATAATAGTCAGGTCAATTTATGTCTCTCCTTTTCCTGGGTCTAATTTATGTCCTTCGGTAACTTCTTTTGTTTGCTTCATGTGGATTTTACATATTCTTGTTGCATTTTTTCCTAGGCATTCTGTTCTGTTTTGGTTTTGTTGTTACTGTAAATACCCCCTTCCCCTTCTTATATTTTTTGTTTGTTAATTTTACAGGTGGAGGGTAAATTGTTGGTTGTTGAATACTTGGTTTTATAACCTACTAGGTTTTCCACTCTCTTTAATTAGTTTTTAATCTCCTGTCCTCGATTATGTTACATTTTCTAACTTCAATTATATCTTAAGCAGATAATAGTCATTTTCTTCTGTCTTTCCTTCTAATTGAAGTTCTTATTTCTTTAACCTGCTTTGTTTGGTGGGCTGGCATTTCTTTACTTATGTTAAATACAAATTGTGAGAAGAGCTTTATCTATAATTTTAATGGGAATGCCTGCATTATATTACTTTAAGTATGATGGTGGCTGTTAGTTTGAGAGTAGGAGTTTTTTTTGGTTCTTTCCCTAATTTTTTTTTTTTTAATTTTATTGAATGGTAACTATGTACATTAATGCACTTCTGGGGTACAGTGTGGGGTTTTCGCATGCAATCCGAAATACCTAATTTTTTAAAATAGGAAACAAATCATGAGATATTTTTGAAAAAATATTGAGATTATTTATTTTTCATTAATTGATGGTTAAATTAATTTATCAATATATATTTTTTCTGGGACAAATTCTCACTGACTGAAGTGTATTTTCTTTTGTTATACTAGTGTATTTAAAAATTATTTAAAAATTCTTAATGTACAGTCCTAAGTCATACTGGACCATATTTTAGTGAGAGGGAGTGTTGTGTGTGCGCATATTGTCTGATTTTTTGTGAAGGTCATTAAATGTCATAAAATGAGTGGAGAAATATTCCTTTTTTTACTGTTGTCTGAAACATTTTATAAAGCTCTAGAGATCATTCTTAGCAACTTTTTCAGATTTATTTATAGAATTTGGGTAATCTGATGTTCTTAATTTTTACTGAATCAGTTGTGTTCGTTGGTATTAATGGAGAAAATCGTCTATTTCATTGAGAATTTTCAAACTTACTAAGTTTAAATAATTTCCCCTTATTTTAGAATAGCTGCCATAGTTCTGTTACTCTTTTATTCTTATTAACAAATTCTCTTGTTAAATATTCTTTATTATGTGTATTTGTGTCTGTCATTATTTTCTTTAATTACAGAGAGGTTTGCTAATGGTAGTTTTTGCCTATAGCAGTGTTTTTCAGAGAGTCACTTCTTGGATTCTGTTGCTGTTTGGTTTTTAATTAATTAATTTCTGCTTTTCTCTGTATTAATACCTTCTCAAGTTTTATTTTGTCCTCTTTCTAACTTATTTTTTAAAATTTCAGATTAATAGAATGGTACATGCGATTAGGTCATATCATTTGCATTTGTTAGGTGAAATCCAAGTTGCAGTTGATCTTTCTAACTTCTTGAGTTGAATCATTGGTGCATTTAGTTTCATAGTTTCTTATTTAATGATAACCTCATTCAATAATGACAACAGATAGTCAACATAGGGTTCCCAGTGTCACATGTTTTCAGGGGTTTAATGCCAATCCCCCATCTCCGAGATATAGGTGAGACCTGTGGCTGTGTGTGGTTTAGGGAACATCTCTCCTAACTTGTTCATTCCTCATAATCTGCTGTATGCCAGACACTCCAGGGGGCAGAGGGGTGCTAACAACTTCTGTTGTAGCTGATGACTGAGTGCAGGCAACTGTTTGTGTTTCTTTGAAACTCAGCTTTTAAGTAAAGACCTTCATGCTTTGGGATGTCATCTGAATTTTCTCTATTTTGTCAAAAGAGGTTTTAAGCACTTGGGGAGATAACATCTTCTGATTTGAATGCTGCCTCATAATGTGTGTGCTTACCATTTAAGGCTCTATTCTTAGGAGCAGCAGGATTGGGCTTTTCTGCCTGTTTTGTTGAGGGTTTAAAATGGTACCTGGAAGTTTGCCTGCCATGAGTTTAGTGTTCAGTACATGTGAGTGGAAACAAAAATGAGGATGTATGTTCAAATGAATACTTTCCATTCATCCATCTACCCACCCATCTACCCATTTACTCACTCAGCCATATACCCATCTACCTACCCATCCACCCATCTGTCTATCCATCCACCTATCTGCTCACTCATCCACCTGTCTATCCATCCATACACTTATCTACCCATCCATCTACCCATCCATTCACCTATCTACCTATCTCACCACACATCTACTCATCTATTTATCTGCCCATGCATGCATTAATCCACTTACCCATCTACTTATCTGCCTATCTATCCATCCATCTATCTACCTACCCATCTACCTATCTACCTACCCAACCACACATCTTTTCATCTATTCATCGTCCCACCCATAATCCACCTATCTATTCATCCATCTATCTGCCTTCCCACCCATACATTAATCTACCTTCCCATCCACCCATCTATTCATCCACGTATCTACCTACCCATCCACCCATCTATCCATCCATCAACCTGTCTACTTAGTCATACTATTTATCTACCTGTCTGTCCATCTGTATACTTATCTACCCATCCACTTATGTACTCACTCATCCACCTATCTATCCATCCATACACTTATCCACCCATCCACTTTTCTACTCACTCATCCACCTAACTATCCACCTATCTCTCCACCTATCTATCCCTCCATACACTTATCCACCCATCCACTCATCTATCCATCCATCCACATATCTATGTACCCATCCACCTGTCTACCTACCCAACCACACATCTTTTCATCCATTCAAATGCCCACCCATCCATTAATCCACCTCCCCATTTACCCATCTATCCATCTACCTATCTACCTACCCATCCCATCTATCCATCCACCTGTCTACCTATCCACACATCTATCCATCCATCTACCTGTCTACTCACTCATCCACCTATCTATCCATTCATACAGTTAGTTATCTACTCATCCACCCACTTATCCATTCATCCACCTATCTACCTACCCATCCACCTGTCTACCTACCCAATCATGCATATTTTCATCCATTCCTCTGCCCACCCATCCATTAATCCACCTCCTTATCCACCCATCTATCCATCCATCTATCTACTCACTCATCTACCTACCCATCCACCCATCTATCCACTTACCCATCCACCTATCTACCTACCCAATCATGCATCTTTTCATCTATTCATCTGCCCACCTATCCATTAATCCACCTCCCTATCCACCCATCTATCCATCCACCTGTCTGTCTACCCATCCACCCATCTATTCATCCATCCATCCACCTATCTACTCATTCATCCACCTACCCATTCACCCATCTATCCATCCACTTGTCTACCTACTCATACACCTATCTATCTATCTATACACTTATTTACCCGTCCTTCATCCATCTTTCCATCCACCCACCCATCCATCCGTTGATTCTATCATGTGCACATGCCAGAATGTATTTAATCAAGCCTTATTGTTGGACACAAGGCAGTGTTAAAGTTTTTACTATTATTGGTTAAGAGTGTGGGCTGGCAAGGCGGGGAGGAGGGAGGTGATTGAGGGGGTCATAGTGTATGGCACACCTCTAAGAGACGGGACATACTTAGAAGAGGGACTTTATCTAACAAATGCAATCAGTGTAACCTGATTCTTTGTACCCTCCATGAATCCCAACAATAAAAAATAAAGTCTGGTCAAGGCAGTCACACTGCCTGGGTTTGAATTCTAGTTCTGCCACATATCAGTTGTGTGACCTTGGGTAATTTTCTTGATTTCTCTATGCCCCAGTTTCCTCACCTGTAAAACTAGAGATTACATCTAGGTTTATCTCCTTTTTTTTTTTTTTAAAGGTTAAACCACACAACCCATTTGAAGCGTAGAACTGTGTCTCATGAGACATAGGGTACATGGTGCCTCTAAGAGGTGGTGATAATGCTGAAGCATAGTTCTGGTTATTTCCTTAGTTTTTTTTTTTTTTTTCTTGAGACAGAGTCTTACTTTGTCACCCTGGGTAGAGTGCTGTGGCATTATAGCTGGTAGCAATCTCAAACTCTTCGGCTCAAGTGATCCTCTTGCCTCAGTCTCCTGAGTAGCTGGGACTACAGGTGCCTGCCACAATGCCTGGCTGTTTTTTTTAGAGATAGGATGTCCCTCTTGTTCAGGCCGGTCTAGAACTCGTGAGCTCAAGCAACCCACCTGTCTCGGCCTCCCAGAGTTGTAGGATTATAGGTGTGACCCGCCACACCTGGCTTCCTTAGACTATTTTCTGAAAGAGGAGTTATTGACCAAAAGATGGGACTATTTCATGGGCATTGCCAATTGCCCTTCAGGGATGTTGTGAGTCCAGCATTCACACCTCCCTCCAGCAGTGTGGGAGGATGCCCATTTTACCTGAGCACCTGCCAGTGCTGGGGAGTTATTTTAATTTTTGCCAATTTTGTGAGAAATGCCAATTCATTGTTTTATTTTTCAATACTTTTATTACTGGGAATTTAAATATCCTTCATTTGTTTACTGACCTTTTCCAATATGTGTTCATCTATTTTG
>CAUYQV010133012.1:0-30147 GCA_963574575.1 Galagoides demidoff | reverse complement strand
TCCCGTTTCTGGCTGCTAAACTCTGCTTGGGAGTCCACGCCTCATTGCACTCTCTGCGAGACACACAAACTCCCCACGAATTGGGTACAGGAGCCTTTCATGGGGGAAGGATTGGTTTCTATCTCTCAGGATGCCAGCCCCGTGGCTGGCGCCACAGGGCGTAAGCCTCCGACCTGCGGCCAGGTCGCAGATGGAGCCATTTCAGCTGCTGCCCTGGGTTTTTTCTGGTTGACACCGTAGTTCTGGACTACTCTTCCAATCCAGCAATTCACCTCTTTGCTGCTCGCCCTGCACTGCTTATCTGTGCAAGGACACCACGCAGAAGGGATCCAATAAACCCACTCTCACCTGAAACCACCAGGAGAGTAGACTCAGGGGTGCATCTCCTCCGCCATCTTGCTCCACCTCCTGTTTCATAGGTTCATACTGGCTGTGTGGGGTCTTTTCTGGTTACATATGAAGCACAGAACTATTTTTTCAATATCTGCAAAATATGATGTTTGCATTTGAATGGGAATTACATTGAAATTGTAAATTGCTTTGGGTTGTATAGACATTTTCACAATGTTGATCCTGCCAATCTATAAGCATCTGTTAGCATCCTTTGCAATTTATTTTCTCAGTGACTCATAGTTCTCTCTGTAGAGATCCTATACCTCCTCTGTTTATTATATTACAAGACATTTCATTTTCTTTGATTCTACTGTGAAGGATATTGTGTCTTTGACTTGACTATCAGCTTTACTGTTGGTGTATATCTGATTTGTGTACATGAATTTTGTATTGAGATGCTACTGTATTTATTTATCTATTCCAGAATTTTCTTGGGTGAGTCTTGGTGTTTTCTATGTATAAGATCATATTGTCAACAAGATAGTTTGACCTCTTCTGTCTGCATTAGAATGCCCTTGGTATCCTTCTCATGTCTGATTTCTCCAGCTAAAACTTATATCACCATATTAAGTAATAGTGGCAATAGTGCACATCCTTGTCCAGTTCCAGTTTTAAATTGGGATGTTCTGATAACCAGTATCTGCAAAGATGTCAAGCAAATAAATAAGAAAAGATCAAACATCCCCAATGGAAATTGAGCAAGAGCCTTGAATAAAAACTTCTCTTTCAAAAATAGACTAATGGCCAACACACACATGAAACAATGCTTATCATCTCTAATTATTAGGGAAATGCAAAGCAAATCCATACTGAGATATCACCTACTCCCAGTGAGAATGGTTCACATCATAAAGTTCCAAAGCAACAGATGCTGGCATGGGTGCAGAGAGAAGGGAACACTTACACACTGTTGGTGGCAATATGAACTTGTTCAACCTCTATGGAAAGGTGTATGGAGATTCTTCAAAGAACTAATAACAGAGCTACCATTTGAACTTGCAATCCCACTCCTAGGTATTTACTCCAAAGGAAGAATAAAAAAAGACACTTTATCATAAAGACACGCTTAAATGTTTACAGCAGCAACATTCAAAATTGCATAGATGTGGAAATAGTCCAAGTACCCTTAAACACATAACTGGGTTAATAAATTGTGGCATATTTATACCATGGAATATTATTTTGCCACAAAAATGATGGAGATCTAGTATATTTTGTAACAACCTGGATGGAATTGGAGACCATTTTCATAAGGGAAATATTGCAAGAATGTAAGAACAAATACAACAATACTTGATACTAAACTGAACCAATACCTATTATACTCATATGAAAGCAACACTAAATGAAATTCATGTGGGGATAAAGGGGAGAAGAAGAACGGAAAATTCTCACCTAATGGGTACATTGCATTGGTATATTGCACACTTTTTGGGTCAAGGACACACCTATAACTGACTTTAATCTTACAAAAGCAAACTACGTAACCAAAACAAATGTAGCTCCATAATAATCTGAAATGAAACAGAAAGAAACTTACCAATTGCTTAAAGACTTCAAGGATTTTTAGAAGTAAAAATCAACTGCTTGCTCCCCAAGAAGGTTTTTCTCTTTCCTCAGTTAGGCAGTGATTTTAGGGGATTGATCACCTCAATCCAATCAGGAATTGAGTAGTTCTCTGCTAACTTGATCTTTTCAGAAAACCGGTCAGTATCAACTTTCTCCACTCAACAAAACTTTGTTGATGTACCTCTGCTGTGGAGAAGTTTTCAGATCTCCAACGTGCTGCTCTAAGAAACTTCGGATTCTAATAAATATTGGGAGGAAAACTTCTGCCATCCACGCCAGGCAGGTCCTTTATTAAACATTGTTGTTTTCCAGGCACCAAAACTGTAGGAGATTTTTATCTGGCCTTGTGCTTTTAATTTTCCAGCCTTTCAAGAGCCTCAGAATTCTGTTTGTAACCAATTTGGAGTTTGCGGCCCTTCAGGCATCTAAGTTGTTACTTCAGGCCTATGGGGGCCACAGAATCACTGATTTACCTTGTCTTGCAGAGGCTCTCTGCCTGGCCAGACTCACTCCTTAGCCTGTAATAAATGGGAAAATGTCAGGGTGCAGGGCGGGACAACAGAGAAGGGGAAGAAAGAAACAGGTTAACTAGAGATAATTAATTCACCTACCAGTGGTTCTCAGCTTTGGAATTTCAATTCATTAATTCCTGATGATTGACAAAGATTTGTGATGATGTTAAATGTACAACTTTTGCAAAGTATCTGGATTTTTTCACAGTTCTAAAGACAATTTGGCCTCCTATGACCAGCTATATCCTCCTCAAGTGGTGAAATCTATTGTAAAGTATTTTTGGCATAAAATATACATACAATGAAATGTACAAATTTTAAGTGTACAGTTAGATAAATTTCCATAAAGTAGCTACATTTGTGTCATCATTACTCACATGGATATATAGAATATTATCAGCACCCCTGAATCAATCTTTGTGCTTTTTCCCAGTCCCTAAATTTATTAATTAGGCACTTTTTTCTCTATGTTGAAGTATTTTAATTTTGGCAGATAAACACTTGCATAGAGACTAATTTTTAACAACTATTAGCTACTTTTTCACCTGCTTTGAGTGTTGTGTCATCATCATCTATGCTTCATACTTCAGAGACAGCTTGTTGTAAGTGATTTCAAGTGAATATATAACTCTAATAAAATCCATCAGATATTATTCCAAAGAATATGTTGGTGTAGTTTTTCTCTTTGATAATGGTTAAACTCTAAATTATCTCAGATTTTTACCTGATGTTCTGTATTTTTTACCTGCCAGACTGACATTTCCATTCTCATGTTCCTCTCTTCTGAGTCCATCATGTTGCTTGGCTTTGTGCCGGTGTTATGAACTTGGGTATTTGATGAAAAGTTTGGGTTTAGGGCTAGACTTGTTTAATATTGAAGTTTGATCTTATTACTTTCTATCTATGTAATCTTACAGAAGGTGGTTGAACTCATACCCCACAACTGTAAAAGAGAATGGTTATATCTATTTTATTTGTTGTCCTGATTAAATGACATAAGTCACATAAAAGTCACTCATAAAGAAAAAAAAAAACAGCTCCAGGCTAGAATCTATGAACTATTTTTCTTTAAACCATTAGTTACATTAACTTTAAAGCAATAAAATGCTGTTCATTCTCTGAGTCATTACATTCTTTATTTTATTACAAGGCAGGCTCAGGGTATAAACCCCATTAAATTGATTGCCATGGGCAAGCAAGAGACAAGGGAAAAGGGTATTGTCAATTTTAAGAGTCTGTGAGGTGGGGCTTTGAATCAGACCATGCGAATTGTTTTCCAAAAATAGCTAGTTATCAAAAAAAAAAGTGTGTTTTTTTCTATAGAGTAAAATTGTTATTGGGAAGTAGGTATCCAGTTAGGAACTGTTTCCTAGACTGCTCCCTGGTACTTGAATGTAGATGTGATCTGATAGAAGTTCTTACCAACAAAATAATTGTAATTTCCAGGCTGAAAGGTTAAGAAGTGGATGTGCATAATGTGCCATTTCTTCTCCATACTCCAGTAAAAATCACACATGCATTCACACACACACACACATACTCTTTTGAATCTCTAAAACAGTGAGTAATAGATATTTTCTGTAGAGGATTAGATAATAACTATTTTAGGATTTGAGGACCAGACAGTCTCTGTCACAACTACTCAACTCTCATTTTAGCATAAAAGCATCCACCTTAGACAACATGAAAACAAATCAATGATCTAAAACAACTTTATTGATGGACACTAAAATGTAATGTTATAATTTTCTCAAAGAACTATGTTTATTTCTTTTTCAACTATTGAAAATGTAAAACTCATTCTTAGGTCATGAGTCCTATGTATATAAAAACATGTGGTGAGCCAGATTTGGCCTCTATCCTCTGTTTTAAAGGATAACTGAACTACTGAATCACAAAATAGAGATGGCTTTATCCTTCAATGACCATAAAAACGGTCAAATGGAAAATACTTTTGTGCAATGGCTACATTGGCAAAAAATGAGCTATCTATAAACCAGAAAATTGGAACTAATTATTTCCATTTATTAGCTTTACTAATGCAGAAATTGGTACTGGAGTGGAATGCTGCTGTAAGATTATCTAAAACACTTGCCACTGGCTTATTAGACTGACTGACAAGGAGCTAGCAAAGTTATCTGAAAAGCTAGAAAGTTGAAAACTGGTGCACACAATGAGAAAATTTTCATAAAAATATCTCCTGCATTAACTTGCAGTGTACCTAGTGAGCCCATATCTCTATTGAAAGAGCTTAGAAAGAACGAGAATATTACAGTGTGTTGATTATTCCTTGTAGTAAATAATGAATGGAGAGAACAAGATGAATTCCAGAAAGAAGTGACCAGTCTGCAAGCTGAAATATAAAGAAAAAAAAAGTTAAAAAGGTTAGAATTCTTTTGACTCTGAAATATTTGAAAAAAAGGAAAGCAAAAATCGAAGCTTCTGAAAAGCTTACTTAAAAAAAATTCCTTAAAGGCTTTTCAAATAACAAGGGAATATTTGCCTATTTTTAGTTGAATAAAATTAATGGTATCTTACAATTACCATATGAGTCCATTGGACTGTTTTATAAAACAGATCAATTATTGGGTTCAGTAATATCATTTTTGTCATGAAATATTTTTCTAGTTATAATTTTAAAAATTGTTCCATGAACACATATTAATAACTCAACTATGTGAAAATATACTGAAATATTTTTAAAAATGGAAAAATGATGGCATCTGCTAGAGAATGAAACAATGTGGAAACACAGCATCCCTTTAATGTTATCTTTCAGTTTTCTTGTTGTGTTGCCCAAAATATACATTTCAAAACATATTAAAGAAATTGGGAGTCAAACCCAAACAATAGTCTTGTTTTTAGCTTTAATCTAACTCAATAAAGAATTACAAGTTTTTCATTATGTATCTATTAGAAAAAAGAAGAGAATTGGCAGAAAAAGAGTTTTTACAATTATCATGTGAATGAAAAGATGACTACTAAGAGACAACTGCAATATTTTAGTCTCTAATAATGATGATGAAATTCATCCACAAGTAAAATCTTGACTTAATTTTTTAGATCAAGATATCCAGATGAATGTTTTCAGACTCAAGAATTAAACTAATAGAACAACCTCTCTAAAAACCAATAAAGGACAGTAGACTTTAACAGCACCAGAGACCAAATGGAGCTAAGGGACTATACAGAACATAAACCCAACAGTGGCCAAATAAACCCTTTCTTCAAGTGCACACAGAACATTCTCCAGGATAGATTACAGGTTAGGCAACAAAACAAGTGTAACTGAATTAAAGAAAAGTGAAATCATACCAAGTATCATGTATCTTTTCTGACAACAATTGTGTAGAAGTAAAAATTCATGACAGAAAGAAAATTAGAAAAATCATAATACACGGAAACTGATAATACATTTCTAAAAACATGGATCAAGAAAAAAATGAAAAATGAAAAAAAAAGGAAAACAAACAAAAAAAATTGTCCAAACACAGTGTCTCATGCCCTTAATCCTAGTACTCTGGGAGGCCAAAATGAGTGGATTACAAACTCACAAGTTCAAGACCAGCTTGAGCAAGAGCGAAATCCCATCTGTATTAAAAATTGAAAAATTAGCCAGCCATTGTGGTGGAGGCCTGTAATCCCAGATCCTTGTGAGGCTGAGGCAGGAGGATTGCTTGAATCCAGGAACTTGAGATTGTTGTGAGTTAGGTTGAGTCCATGGGACTCTAGCCTGAAGCAACAAAGTGTGACTCTGTCTCAAAAAAAAAAAAAAATCCTGAGAGAAATGAAATGAAAACAAAACACATCAAAACTTAAAGAATTTAGCAAAAGAAATACAAAGAATGAAGTTTATAGCAATAAAACCTATATTAAAGAAGAAGAAAAATATCAACTAGTCTAACTTTAACTAGAAAAAGCAGAACAAATTGAGCTCAAAGTTAGCAGAAGAAATGAAATA
Source organism: Galagoides demidoff (assembly GCA_963574575.1). NCBI lineage: Eukaryota > Metazoa > Chordata > Mammalia > Primates > Galagidae > Galagoides > Galagoides demidoff. Next base: position 23,712 of record CAUYQV010133012.1, on the reverse strand, counting down.
AATATTTGGGGAGAAATAATGAAATAGAGACCAAAAAAATAACAAATTCAATAAAACTGAAGGTTATTTGGGAAAAAAATAAAGGGAATGAACAAAATAAACATAGCTGACAAGTGTTCCCTAGAGTACAAGAAAAAGGAAGGAGATGGAAGGATAAACAACACTAATGAAAGGGAAGCCGTGACAGCTGATAACATGGAAATAGAACAGGATCAGAAGAGACACAGTCGTATTTTATTTGCCAAGACATAACCTGGAAGAAATGGGTAAATTCCGAAAAATTCAATTTGCCAAAAATGAATCATGAAGAAATAGAAAATCTGAGCAGATCAATAATAAGTATGAATATTGAATAAATAATCAACCCCAACAATGTAATGCTCAGGATTAGAGCTGTTACTGGTGAATTTTACCTATAAAATAAACATAAAATCCTAATCCCCTATTGACTGAGCTGACCCTCTCTTCGCCAAGGAGATCCCAGAGAAGCCTGAACAAGAGAGCTCCTGGCTGTGACTGGAAGGGAGGTTGGAAGTACCTTAGTCTACTGGCTCCTTTTTGGAGTTTAGATGCACGAATGAACACCATTAAAGTGGAGACCGCAAGACTAGTGAGGGCTCAGTCCAGAGGCAAGAATGGCCACCTGTCAGACAAAAGCCTTTAGGAGAAAGCAGGAAGTGACAGTTCACATGAAGAATTTGTGAAATATTGTACCAAAAGGCATTTGGAACATATGGGAAGAATACAAACAGACAAATAAACAACAAAAAGCAAATACAAAGAAGATAAGGTTTTTTTTAGGAAAAAACAAAAAGAAAAGAAATATAATCAAATACATCCTAATGCTCAGATTGTGAATAATCTCCTGCAATAATAATGTAAACATGTCTATATGACATCAATAAAAATTGAATAATGCTAATGAGACAATAGGAGAGAGGGTATAGAAGTCCTATATCAGATGCCTTCACATGTACCTTCATAGCAATTCAAAAGATAGTTTTTAAACTTGATTGATCAGAATGAAGCAGTGGAAGGGGTTGTCATTGGGAGGGGTAATCAGGACAGTAGAAAGATACCGCAGCTTTCTGTTGCAACCATTCTGTATCATTTGATTTGTTAAAGTAAGCATTATGATATACGACACATACGCCATACTAGTTGGTTAAAATAATTTTCATTTAAAAGTAGTTCAATCTGGAATGTATTCCTTTTAAAGCATAAATTTTACAATGTTATAAAATCTTATAAATAAACAATTGGCAAAGTTATATTCACAATAACAAACTGATTTTTTTGTTAAAATGTACAAAAATATTTAGTTTGGAATATTCAGTTTTTAAATTTTTTCATATTTATATAATGTCAGGCATTATATAAATGCTCTTACACTCCTCTACTTTCCTTAAATGTGTTCTACAAATATTACAATTTTTCACATACTTCAGTTTGAAAATATTTTGGAAATGCTGATAGAAACTATCTCTCCCTCCAAATTTTAGGATCAGAAAATAGTACATGGTAGTTGAAGTATTTGCCACAGTTAATATACATTATTTCTTAGTCTTTTTCTTTCTTTCTGAAAAGCTGCCTGTGGTTTAAAGGCAATAAAATCCAAAATGATGACTAGCATTTGAACCTACTGTCCATAGCCTATTTGCTCCATTCTACTGCTGAAAATTGTATAGTTGCTTTTGGTTTTAATTATGTCTATTTTTCTAATTTCAACACTGTATCTCTTATCTTTAATAATACACTAATACAATACCACTTAGCATTGTGTCTGGAAAAGAATAGATGCTTAATAAATGTTTGTAAACTCAAAAAAGCATGTTAGCCACCCTGTGAGGGTACAGAAACTTTTGTCAGCCAGTCTAGAGGATTGATGATTCCTTTAATTGTTGACTTGTTTCTGTATGACTAGGATGTGCTTTTAAATTTGACTTTGCTATTAACAAAATCAGATCTATTTACTGAGTTAAGAGTCAAGTCATTTACAGTATGAGCATCACCTAATACGAATGGCAGCCTCCTTGATGAAAGTTAAATGATTTAATATAGTAATGATTAAAATAGTACAAACAGCACACATAGCACAAGGCCAGGCATAGGCACTCAATCAGTTCTGATTTTATGAATCTTCTTTGGAGAATATTATTTCAGTCTCTTAAATAATAATCTAAAAGTTATACAGATAATAAATAAAAAGTTATACAGATAATAATAAAAAGTTATACAGATAAAAGGAATTTATAACTCTGGGTATTTTTATATATGATTTTAAATTTCTTGTTCAAAAACAAATGATTTCAAAGAGGGCTTAGCTTTTCAGTGTCAGAGTTAGACAGAAAGTAATAGTTTTCTGAGCTTCTGAATCAGCAAAAAGAGAGAGAGAGAGAGAGAGAGCACATTCAGTAGCATCAATGCTGTGTTTTATGTGTCTTATCACTATTGAGTGAAGAGGCAGGAAATTACAGACCCAGATAAAATGATAGGGTTTTAGAAATTTTATCGAATTTGCTTGTTCACTTCAGTGACAGTTGTAATCTTAGTTCAGTGACACTGTGTTCATCAGTTTTACATCCTCAGTTGGAAGCTTGCTCTGTCCTGTTATCATTCTGTAATTACAGAGAAACAGAAATGACTCAAGCACTTTCTTTGATTCTAGAACCTGATGTCACACCACCCATCTGAACTGCCCCTCCTACGCCTCTCTCACCACATTTCTAACACAGTCCTGGTCACCCACCATTCCCAACTCAACTTTCTTCACCATCAGTCTGAACTGCACCACCACAATAACCCATTGTCCCCACAGTGTCACATTTCTCCACTCCCGCTCAGCCTTTGCCATCACCACTATGGGCCATAAAATGGGTGCATGAGTAGAGTGGCAGGTGGGAAATATCGTGAAGTCCAGGCACAGCTTTTACTGATGAAAAACCAGTGTGCAATGCTGTCCTCCTTCCCAGAGATGCCCACTCATATCAGACCACTAATTGACATCCACCTTTCCTTCCTGATAACCTAGTGCCTTCTCTTTACCAACATTGCTAAGTTATTTCCTGCTGTTTTCATGGTCCCAAACCTGATTTTGGCTTCACTGCCCTTTAACTCCAACCTCTGGTAACTCAAGATAGTCTTTTTTTGGTCAGTGTTATGCTCATTTTCATTATCTATTGATGGCATAGTACTTTTAGTTTTCATAGTACTTTCATATGTCACATTTATTCTGGCCCCTGGTGTCATTTATACATGGGCTTTCCTCTCCCTACCCCAAATCATTAAGCCTTGTACTTTCTTCATTTTGGATGCCTTTTCCATGAAGCCATCTGTATCAGGAAGGATTCCAATAGGAAACAGATGGCCCTGTTGAAATTGGATTATTTGAAGAAGATCTATTTAAAAGGTGGTCAATTACAGAAGCTGAGTGCTGGAGAACTACAAAGATGCAGTAACAAAGGATTTACCATCTCTATGCTCGCTTAAAGAGATAAGTAGAAGATATTGGTCACAATATCCAGAAAAAGTCATTTAAGTCATGTACTTAGATAAATCTAGCTAGAAAGTAGAGGGCACTAAAGCAGACAGCAGTTTAAGAAGAGAGAGGAGAGTATATCTGGAAAGCTTAATGCAAGTATTTAGTGCACTATCCTTGTTTCAATGGAATGACTTATTATGCAAATCTTAAGTCAAAAGTCATTGATATTTCAGGCTCATTACCTGAAAAGGTGACAGAATTCAGTTATTTACACTACCTGAGTTTCCTATCTTTCCATATATTTTACATATACATTTTGAGGCTCGGCGCCTGTGGCTCAATCAGCTAAGGCGCCAGCCACATACACCTAAGGTGGCAGGTTCGAATCCCCAGCCCGGGCCCACCAAACAACAATGATGGCTGCAACCAAAAAATGGCAGGGCGTTGTGGCGGGTGCCTGTGGTCCCAGCTACTTGGGAGGTGGAGGCAGGATCCAGGAGTTGGAGGTTGCTATGAGCTATGATGCCCACTCTACCCAGGGGGATAGCTTGAGGCTTCATCTCAAAAAAAAAAAATACATTTTGAAGAGGGTCAAAATTTATTTTCAATGTTATCTCTTTTATAAAAAATATTTTTTTAAAAACTTTCAACCTATTTTTTTCTCTCCTTTTTATAATCAGCATTGAAACTCATCAGTATCTTATGCTACTTCAATATTACCATGAGTAGAATAATTTTGGTTTAATTTTTCTTCTCTAATTGACTGTACTATCTAGAGCAAGTAGTTATTAGAAAGAAAACAATAAAAAGGGTAGCTCCCATAGCTCAGGGGGTAGGGTCCCTGCCACATACACCAAGGCTGGCAGGTTCAAACCTAGCCAGGGCCAGCTAAAAGAACAATGACAACTGCAACAAAAAAATAGCTGGGCATTGTTTCAGGCACCTGTAGTCCCAGCTACTTGGGAGGCTGAGGCAAGAGAATTGCTTAAGCCCAACTGTCTGAGGTTGCTGTGAGCTGTGACGCCACCAGCACTGTACCCAGGGTGACAGCTTGAGACAGAAAGAGGAGAGGAGAGGAGAGGAGAAGAGAGAGCTAGAACCCAAGATTTTCCATTGAATAACTATCAGATTTTGAAAAAAAAATTACTGCTCTGTCCTTCATTTTTCTCTTCTATAAAATTTGAGATTTTCTGAGTTATCAATTAAAAACCTCATAAAATGATTAAAACATTTCCTGGTACAGCATAGAAATTCAGTGTTAATCTACATACTCATTGCCTTTTAAATTACATCATTTGAAGGTATTGCTATAATCTATGACAACAGGTACCAATTAAATGTCTAAAAAGACCCCTCTCTCTGAAACCATGAACTTGTGAATAAAAGGGTGCTTTGAAATTGATGTCTTCAAAATTAAGTGAATGTTTTCTTTTCTGTATTAATACTATTCCTTGATAGTTTCATCCTCTAGGGTACAAATGTGTTAGCTACGTGAAATTAAACATATAAAATTTTCTTGGGTTTGGCACTCTGACTTGTTGCATGCCTACAAAGTTGATGAAGTCCTGTGGAAACTTCCCTTCAAACCAAATCTTTTCCATCATTTTCTCATTTTTTTCAGAATTACTAAAGCCTTGTTGTTATTTCTGTTTTCGTGATTAGTAAAAACTAAACATTTTTAGAAAGGAGGAAACATGCAAAATTAGCAATGGATGAAGATGCAGGTTTTGCTTTATTTGATAACGCTACTCATCATTGAAATACAGATGATCTCAAATTGTCAAATTGAATTCACTTTGTGACTAAGTTTTTTTCTTCATGTTATAAAATATGTGCCTTGCCAGTTTTTCCTAGTGAGTCTGATAGCTCTGAAAATAAACACCACTAAAATGAGAATGAGAATAACATTCTAAAATGCCAGCAAAATTTACAAATGTCACTTGGAATTGCTAAAACAGAAGTGATCTTTCCTAGAGGAAAAAACATCTCTGATATTGTGTCAGGTTCTTAACAATGTACAGCACATTTCTAGGTCCACACACTATTTGATATTTTCAGCAGCACTGGTAGGTTGGTGCTGTTATCCCGATTGACCAGAATAAAAATGTAAGATTGAGGGAATTTTGATAACTTGCCTAATTAGTAAAGGAGAGGCAGAATTGAAAACCTGTTTTTTGATGAATAGTTATATTCATTACTGGTTACCTAGTACATATTCAGAAGTACTTATAAAATTTGAATCTTATTTTTCCTTTCTGTTTCATGAATGTATTTAAGTAGATTATATTTTTAAAGTTTCTTTTCTTGAAATGTAGAAATGTTGCTATTCTGAATAGAAGATATTAGAATTAGATTCAAAGGATGGCAAACTTGTGCAAAAGCTTAAGTAGCTTTATAAATTTAAAAATTTAATAAGGAAAAATACTATAATATTTAAAAATAATGTTTTGAAAGCATAAATGACTGTATTCAAATTCTAGTTCTGCCATTTACTAATTTTGTGGACTGGCAGAGGAAATAACTACTTTGTTATTCCCTAATTTCGTCAATAACACTAATTTCTTTTTTTGATTTCTTCAATAATAAAATATAGATGATAATTTTCTAAAGGGGTTGCTTGGAAAATTAGTCAGAATTTTATATCTAAATCATCTGATGTAATACTCGGCATATAAGCGGTCAATGTAATGTAACTGATATGATTATGTATATTTTTGTTTTACATTTAATATGAACATGTATATGTTTATATTCACATTTAATATGAAATGTAAACAATTATTAAGAAACAGTGACTGTACAGATATGTATAGATAGGGTTAGGAGATTTCACTGATGCCAATTTATATTTTATTTTCAACTTAGATTCTTTATTTTTAAGTATTTATTTGGAGATAATTTCTAGACTTAACATTTACAAGCACACTACACTGAATTACTATTTACTCTTTACTAAAATTATATAGATAGATACATACCACATACACATTATATACACATACATGTAGCTATTTTTTAGAACCTTTTGAGTGGGTAGCAGATAATGATGCTTCTTAAACCATAAATAGTCAATTATCTAAATAAAAACCAATAAAAAATCCCCAATTTCATCTCGTAGAAGCTCAGTAAAGTTATCATAATTAGGAAATTAGCATTGAAAAAATACTTTTAAGCTACACACTTAACTCAGACATCACCATCTTCTCCAGATAATTGATCCATTTCAGTTGTTCCTTATCCTCTTTAATTTGGAAAAGTTTCACATACTTTTATCCTTTTCAAGGTTGACATTTTGACAAGTACAAACCAGTTGCATTGTAGAATCCCTCCAATGTGGGTTTATCACACATTTCCTCATTATTACACTAAGGTTGTGCAGTTTCTTGCAGTATACTGTAAAATTCATACTTTTTTTTCCCTCAATGTCAAAGCAGGAAGCAAATGCTGTGATGTCACAATAATTTGTTCTATAAAGGCTGAAGTCAACTTTGGTCACTTGGTTAAAGAGATGAATACCAGGTTACTATTTTTATTTTGTAATGAATAATTATCTTGTGGGACCTGCAAAAGACAACGTAAATTCCCCGTTATTCCTGAAACATTTATCCATCACAGTTTACGTGTAATAATGATGATTTGTTCTTGAGTTAATAATTATTTGGTGGTGACAGAATAGAGAGTTTCTAATTCCATCATTAGTTTCTCTGTTGGAAAGCTTTCTGTTATTTTTTGTCTGTATGGTCTCACAGATTTTTGTTGGATTCTATAGTTTGTAGTGCACTACTGTCATTATTTATCTCCTTTTGTGGATTTTGACAAACTGATTTTAAAATTGCATGGAAAACAAAAGTCCTATAATAGCCAACACAAAATTGAAGGAAAACAAGTTGGAGCACTAATGCTACCCAAATTGTAGACTTACTACTAGGCTACAGTAATCGAGACCTGACCTAGCACTGGTCAGGTAATGCATACATGAATCAATGAAACAAAATAGAGTCTGGAGAGAGAAACGCAAACATACATTCAATTAACTTATAAAAAGGAACAAAGACAATTTACTGGAGAAAAAAATTGCTTTAATAAATGATTCTGGAACAATTAGTGTATCATATAGAAATAATGAACTAAGCTATAGATCTTAAGCCTTTAATAAAAACTATCATTAACTGAAACAGACTTAAGTGTAAAATGTAAGCAATAACACAACTATTAACAGGCAATTAACTATAACTAAATATTTCCCCTACATGAAAGTCACTGATTAGCAAAGAAAAAGACAAGGTTCAGAAAGGAAGAAAATGTTTGTAAAACACATATCTGATAAAGTATTTATAGTCAAAATACACAGGGAAGATTTAATATTAAACAATAAAAAAACTGTTTAAAAATGAATCAAATATTTGAATAGGCAGCTTGCCAAAGAGTATTACAAATGTCAAATAAGCTTATGAAAAAATATATCATTTGCCACCAGGGAACTGCAAATTAAAACAATAATGAGATACTTCCGCACACTTACTAGCATGGCTAAAATTTAAAAACAAAACCTAATCATGTCAACTGCTATCAAGGCTGTGAAGCAGGCTGCTCTTGCAGTGGTTATTGGTGGGGACCTCACTGTGGAAAAGTTTGGAAGTTTCTACAAAGCCAGAGGTAGTTGGGCCAAATGATCCATTATTTATGCACTTGAGTACTTATTCTACAGATTTAAAGTCATGTGCATGCCAAAAGAATTGCAGTGAAATTTTTGAAGAATCTTTAATCTTAATTGAATGAATACACACTCTGTACAAGGTCTACTCCATATGATATTCAGTGAATAAAGAAATGGGCTATCAAGGCACACGGACGTAGATGGACAGTAAATTCCGGTAGTGAAGTGAGAGAAGCACATGTGCAAAGGCTCCACACACACCGTGTTCAACAGATATAACAGTCGGGAACGGGAGACAGTGCAGAGACAGAAAACATCAGTCAGTACTCTGACTGTTATGACATTGTCGGGGGAAGAAATGTTGAATTGGTGACACACAGGAAAACCTTCAGTCTTTCCTCATTAAATGTGATCAAAGCTGTCGCATTTTTGTCGACAGTCCTATCAGTTGAGGAAGCTTGTGCTCCCCACGAAAGGATCACAGAAATCGGCCATTTTTACCTGGTGCACTCGGAGGGAGCCCTGCTTCAGTATCTGGCCACACCCTCAGTATTTGTAATGGGCATTTTGAGAAGATCCATGAAAAGAAAAATGTATTTTGGGCACTAGGAATTCCAAACTGGTCCCTAATTGCTCTATAACGATTTGTCAAAATTTCAGTTTTCTTCTTAATCTTTTTATGGCCATCAGGTTCTCATGTTCCACCAAAGGGAAAGTCAATTTGCATGTCTGCTCTTGCCTCAAAAATCCTTGTCACATTTTGGAATTTGATTCACCTGGCTGTGGGTAACCTCTGATGACCTAAGTCAAATGCAATGATTTTGTGGATTGTCTGGCTTTTTCTTATTGCTAGTTTGAGAGTGGAAGAGAACTGAAATCAAATATTTATACCACAAATATTTTTCATCTTCAGCCATGTGCTAAGTACTAAATATTAAATGCATTAATCTAAATATTAAGTACTAAATATTATTATTTTTTATTTTTTTATTAAGTCATCTGTACATAGATCATGAATACATTTATGCCATTATTGGATTCAATGTGTTGATTATTTGTACAAATTGGAGTGCTTACATCTACTAATCAACACAGCCTTCACCTCATTTACCCCATTACAGTGTTAAGACGTTTGTATTCTACACCTGATAGATCCAACTTGTACTTGCAATATGCTCCATAGGTGTGGTCCCCCTACTAACCCTCCCTCTATCAACCAACCTCCCTCCCCTTCCTTTCCTTCTCCCTCTCTTTTTGAAAAACTAGATACCCAAAACACTATCTGGCTTATCAATACTCTCAATTAACGTGAATGGCTTAAATTGTCCTGTAAAGAGGCACAGGTTGGCTGACTGGATACAAAAACTCAATTCCATTTCTCTCACTTTGTTTTTGTTCAAAGTTGAAAATATCCAATGTTTCTAAGTGTGAAGAAGGGGCTCAGATGTGTAACTGTGGATTCTGAGGTGCTGACATTGACTCTTTTCCCTTTGATTGCAAATAAGAACATGGACACTTTATTAGGAATCAGTAGGTACCAATGATCCTGACGGGACAGCAAGACCATTGGGAAGGAGTCCCTATCAGGCAATCAGTTACACCCAGTGGTTTTTATTGAAAAATTGCAAGTGCCATTTAAAGTGCAACAACATAGGAATATTTTTCTAAGAGACTCAGCTTAGTATATGCTATTAATTGCATAAAATGTAGGTTTTTATATAAAATTTCAGGTTAGAAATTTGGTATGATACCAGGAAGATTCAAAGAAATATAATTTCTTCCAGTAAAGGAAGTTGGGCACCAATAAAGGAGACAGAGCCTGCACATAGGGTCAAAGGTAGTGACCAAATGTGGGGTTGAGGAGAGCAGAGTGTGGGCAGCCACAGGTGGGACCACTGACATTCTGGGGACAAACGCCTCCCTGCTGGTTCAATCCTCTGAGAAGGTATCCAGGGCCTGAGTGAGGCTGGGTGCACCACAAATAGAGGCTACTTTCAAATTCAGCTCCCGAGACAGAGCAGCATCACTGTAGACCTCAACACAAGTAGCCTCTCATGCCACTTTTAGTTTCCCTTCCAACCTGTTGTCCTCCCTGGGACAGGGGAATAAAGAATCACAACTGTTGTGAATGAGGACGTTGCCATGGAGCAAAGTGGAAATCTAGTCAGGCATTGATGTTTCCCCAATAAGAAGATACTAAGTTGTAATAAATGTCTTACCATTGCATACATCTGTGGGAAATTAGTTGGTACAGATTAGTACAATAAACAAGGAATGAATTAGGAAAAATTGAGGAGAAAGATTAACAGCCATGTCCTAAATTAAAGAAATTTCTCCCACAGACTGTGGTTCTATTCTATGCAAACACTGTAGAATTTTGCACATGTATATATATTTCTTTTCTTTTCTTTTCTTTTCTTTTTTTTTTTTTGCAGTTTTTGGCCGGGGTTTGGAATGAACCCACCATCTCCAGCATATGAGACTCGCACCTTACTCCTTTGAGCCACAGGTGCTGCCCCCAAATTTTGCATATTTTGAATGAGACACCTTCACATTTGGAAAACCAAGTACATTATAAAAATAAAGTACTGGAGTTATATTTGTACATTGTAACTAATAATAGAAAAGAAAAACAGTAGTTGAAAGGAAATACTCTCCTTAACCTAGTAAGTTTTTTTTTTTTTTTTTTGGCTTGAAATATTTCCTTAATGTTATTTATAAGATGTTAGAAAATACCTATGTCCTGGCTCAGCGCCTGTAGCTCAGCACCTAGAGTGTCAGCCACATACACCGAGGCTGGCGGGTTCAAACCCAGCTAAACAACAATGACAACAACAACAACAAAATGGCTGGGTCTTGTGGCAGGTGCCTGTAATTCCAGCCACTTGGGAGGCTGAGGCAAGAGAATTGCTTAAGCCCAAGAGTTTGAGGTTGCTGTGAACTGTGATGCCACAGCACTCTACTGAGGGCGACATAGTGAGACTCTGTCTCAAAAAAGAAAAAAAAAGAAAAAGAAAATATCTATGTTCAGTTTAACTTAGACCTAAGTTATGCCTTCTTTTCTAGTTCTCAGGAAAATTCATGTTGCAAGATAAACATGTGATAAGAAGGCAAGTGTGTGAGTGCACAGGCTGTGGATGCAGGTGTGTGAGTGCACAGGCCGTGGCTGCAGGTGTGTGAGTACATAGGCCATGGCTGTAGGTGTGTGAGTGCACAGGCCATGGCTGCAGGTGTGTGAGTGCATAGGCCATGGCTGCAGGTCCATGAGTGCACAGACCATGGCTGCAGGTGTGTGAGTGCACAGACCGTGGCTGCAAGTGCATGAGTGCACAGGTCATGGCTGCAAGTATGTGAGTGCACAGGCTGTGGCTGCAGGTGTGTGAGTACACAGGCCATGGCTGCAGGTGTGTGAGTGCACAGGCAGTGACTGCAGGGATATCAATGCACAGGCCATAGCTACGGGTGTGTGAGTGCACAGGTGGTGGCTACAGCTATGTGAGTGCACAGGCTGTGGCTCCAGGTGTGTGATTGCACAAGTGGTGACTGCAGGTGTGTGAATGCACAGGCAGTGGGTCCAGGTGTTTGAACGCATAGGCAATGGCTGTCTCCTGCAGCCTGTCCTCCATCCTGTGTTCCTTAGCAGTGAGATTTAAGATGAGAGACAACAAAACAATGGGCAGGTGTACTTGTTTTTAAACAAGAGATCTAGAACATTCCTTAAAGAGACTGCATTAAAATCCCCCAAAGAGGCTGATAAAACCTCCAACAGGACTGTGTTTCAGGTTCTTTATAGAACAGGCAGGCCGTGGCTGCCTCTTTCCAGAGCAATGTCCTCTTGTGTGCTCAGAACATCATATTGCTCAAAGAAGGGCTCTTGGCAACATTTTGAAGACCTGAGAACTCTTGATCTGGGCATTTCTCTCAAAAGCATTACACAACCCTTCCACATAAAGGGCCCCAATAACCGGGTACAATTTTCGACTCAAACAGAGACTCTCCACCTCTTGATTGGAGTAGATGTTTGTAGAGAACCTTGGCCAGTTCTGATCCAAAAAGTGAGATGCTTGAGGCCAGTCCCCTGCAGCTGGTGTTAATCCCTGATGCCCAGAGTCATCCACCCAGAAGCAGGAGAAAGGCTCATTCCTCCACCAGTGACATAATTAATATATTTTAGCCATTCCAGTAGCTGATGCCTCATGTGGGTTTAATTCGCATTTCCCTGAGAGGTTATGATGCTGCCTGTGCCTCTCCATGCTTATTCACCCCTGTATTTCTGTGTCAGTGATATGCCCGTTCATGTCTTTCTGCTGTTGTCAAACTGGATGGTTTGATTTTTTTTTTTAACCTTTGAGTTTTGAAAATTGGTTATGTTTTTAAGTATGTGTCCTTTGTTGCATATGTAAAAATATTTTCTCCCAGACTAGTTTATTCTTTCATTCCTTTCGCACGGGTTTTTCTAAAATAAAAGCTTTTAATGTTGATGTCTGATTCATCGGTTTTTGCCAGTAGTTCTATCAGTGGCTAAGAGTGAGGTTTCAAAGTCTTCAACCTGCAGTTTTTGCTTCACATATCTGAAGGCTATTTTTTTCTTGTGTGCACCCACTAATACTTGTTCTGTCTTCCTGATAGATTGGTCCTTTTATTATTATGTGATGTCCTTCTTTGTTTCTAGTATTTTTCTTTGCTCCAAAGTCTACTTTATTTGATATTAAAAGAGTAATATTGTGATTCACATACCCTTATACTTGCCTGTTTGCTTTAATATTTAGTAGTTAGTGTTTTATGACACATGTCTTCCCATCCTCTTCCTTTCACTCTACCTATGTTATTGAATGGAAGTTTCTCCCAGGAAACACATACTTGGGGATTATCCATTCTGATGCTCTTTGTTTTTCAATCTGTGTCTTAGACCATCTATACTGAAGGTGATTACTGATATATTAGTAATTACGTTTGCCATTGTATTTTTTTGTTTTCTCTTTGTTTTTATTGGTCCCTTTTCCTCTGCTCATTTTTTTCTTGCTTTCTTGTGGGTTAAGCATATTTTTTTCAGGATTCTATGCTGGTGCTTTGTATTGTATCTCTGTGTGGTTTTAGTACTGGTTGCTCTGGTTGCTCTCTGTATATGTGACTAGGAGTTTACTGGTATCAACTTTTCACTATTTCAAGTGAAATGTGGATGACTCAATTCCCTTTTAACACCCTTTACCATCTCCACTTTTATTTTTTTATTTATTATTTTCTTTAAGCCAGAGCCTCAAGCTGTTGCCCTGGGTGGAGTGCTTTGGCATCACAGCTCACAGCAACCTCCAACTTCTGGGCTCAAGCAATTTCCCTGCCTCTGCCTCCCAAGAAGTTGGGACTACAGGCGCTTGCCACAACACCCAGCTGTTTTTTTGGTTGCAGCCATCATTGTTTGGTGGGCCTGGGCTGGATTTGAACCCACCAGCTCAGATGTATGTGGCTGGCGCCTTAGGCACTTAAGCCATAGGCTCCGAGTCCATCCCCAATTTTAAATGCATATTATTGTCCTGTATTCTTGCCTTGACTATCAGATGGTGCTATACATTTTTTCAATCACTATGATCTATGAAACAGATGGGGAAAAGGATAGTTTGTTGTTATATGAGAACAACAAATGAGAAATTGTTGTTCTCATTTCTCATTTCCCTTTGTTTCTTCTGCCTGTCTAGTGTTCCGAGGTCATGTCTACTGCCATTCCCTTTGTGTCTGAAGAGCTCCCTGCAGCCATTCATCAAGCCTAGATCTAGCAACAACAAATTCTTTTAGTTTTATTTATCTAAGAATGTTTTTATTTTCCTCCCATTCCTGACAGATAGTTTTGTCTTGCATAGAATTAGCAGTTGACGGTTCTCTTCTATAAGCATAATCTATTATGCCCCTTTCCTTCTGACCTCCATGGTTCTGGAGGAGGAATCTGCTCAGCATTCTAACTGCTGCTCTTTCACAGGTAGTACTAGTGCTGTTACTTCCAGCTTCTTCTAAGACTTATCCTTTGTTTCTGTTTTTGAAGATTTAATTAGGATATGTTTATGTATACATATTTCTTTGGGTTTCTACTGCTTGGAATTTCTTCAGTTCCTTGGTTTGTGTCTTTCACTGATTTGGGAAGTTTTCCATTATTATTTATTCAAATGCTTTTTCAGTCCCACTATCTTTTTTTTTTTCCTTCTATAAATCTGATAATATGAAATATCATGGTTTTTTTATTATTACTCAGGTCCCTAAGGCTGTGTTAATTTTTAAAGTCTATTTTCTCTGTGTTCAGATTGGGTGGATTCTTTGTTTTTTCATCAAGTTTACTGTCATTCCTGCTCTGCTGCACATCCATTTTTTAGTTTTATTTTTTACTTTGTAATTTAATTTGTTTCTTTTATAGCTTCTACTTCTTTGCTGAAATTGTATAGTATCAATGATTATTGAGCCATTTTATGATGCTCCTTTCACACTCTTGTCAGATGACTCTAACATTGAATTAATACCACTATTGGCAATAGTTTATTTCCTTTTTTCATTCAAGTTGTGACTTTCCTAATTGTTGGTATGGCAGGTGATTTTCAGTTGTCTTCTAGGATTTTGTCTATTAGAAGTATCTGAGCCCTATTTAAATCTTATATTTTAGCAGGCATTCACTCTCTTTAAACATAGCACATGGGTCTTAGACTATTTTTGTGGACTGTGGTTCTCATGGCAATTTAATTTTTAGAGTCTTTGCTGTGTTTTAGTCTACTTGGTATTTCTGGTTCCCCCCCACCCCGTCCCTACTGGAATGGCCTGTGAGGTGGAAGAAGGTTTCCCAGGCAGCCACCAGGGGACTCTTGGTGCAGAGAAGTGTGGTGGGATCTAGGTGCCTGTGTCTCAGGATGCCCAGGTGCCTTTGGTCAGGGCAGGAGAACCCCAGACCCATTTCCAGAGAGTTTCCATGACTAGCTGCTTGCTGTGATGGGTCCCTTCTCTGGTTCCCCTCCTTACTGTGTGTTTTAGCAGGAAAGGGGTTTCATGCTCTGTGGCAAGCAACCACTGACGCTGATTTCTACTGATTCCTGGTGGGGCTCTGCTGGCCCCTTGTAGGTGGGTCACCTGGTATTGTTGGAGGAGATCCTAACTTACACACAGCAACTCAGTGTTTCCCCAAATGTTGTTCATCCTATTTTTTTCACTTAAAAGTTCATTCTTTATCTTTTTTATTTTTATTTTTTTCTGTCTGGTAATTGAGATTAACTCTTACAAACTGCATAAGGTATAACTCTGGAAGGAGATTTCTCAAATCATTCCAGGTGGATGAGACACCACTTGGGGGCATGCCTGACTTCTTGCCGGTTTTCCATTTCCAGACTCTGTTTATGTGGCCCTCTTCCTCAGAGATGGCTCCTTATCAGCAATCCCTCCCTATCATTGCAATGGTACATACCCTTATACTTGCCTGTTTACTCGATCACTTCCTCAGTCAGGGCAGAAGTTATGATTTGTCTATTCTCCTGCCCCAGGACCTCTCGAATGTCATGCATTTAATGTTTGTTGAACTGCCAGCTGAATGGCTATAATCACATTTATTTTGTCTCCCTTCTCAGAATTCTAATGTCCTTTTTTTTCTTTCATTTTTAAATTGGGAAGTAATTACTTTTATGTTGTTGTTACTGAATAAGGAGTTTAAGGCTAGGGAGATATAATTGCATTTTGCAAACTACTTTTTTTCTCCAGGATCTTAATTCATGGACCATATTTCCTAAATATTTACTCCCATTTCTAGAGAATGAACAGTGTTTACACAAATCAAATAGAAACACTGTATTTGATAGAGGAAGTTTCTTGGGACAGTGTATTCCAAGTGAAATGGAATATGTGAACAGCAAATTTGTGCATCAGAGTTAGTCACTGGGCATGAATTATCTCTGCTTATTCAAAAATAGTCACCAAGCATCTTGGCACAGTGGAGTTTAGAGAGAAAATCCATTTGTTATCTAATGATATTTTTAATGACTATGTTAATTTTTAGCAAGTTTTATAATCACATAGTCTTTTGCTAGAAAGAGTACAAGTCCAGTGTGGATCCAGATGGGTCTGCTCATTGTGTCGCCTGGCAACAAGGGCTCTGCATTTAGGACATGAGGTGAGCAGTGGGAAAAATCCAGCTCTGATGTCTGCTTTCATACTGAGACAAAAATTACAGATTGGGGATAACCTCCAGTTATCCCAGAAATCTTAGTTATTTGTCAGTGATAAATTCCAACTCAAAAATTATACTCAACATCATACTGAAGACAGCACGGAGGTGAACATTTTACTCCCATCTCTCACTGAGTGTGATTGAGGGGGAGCCCTTGAGGAGTAGGGACATTGGCTTTGCTGACCTTGAACATCCTTTTCCTTGGACTACCTGTGAGGCTTTTACACCCTTTTTGCATGAATTATTTCCATGCTAACATATTCACTGGATATTCTGTAGATATCTGAAGATTTTTAGAAACTAAGAACACATTTCAACTTTGTGGCTCGTTTATTTCTTCTATTCTGCAGTGAGAAGCATTTTGCAAATGTGATTCAAGACTACAAGAAACAGGTGATCCTTTCCTAGCACTCCCACAACTGTGCTGCTCCAGGAAATGGAGGATTCCACTAATTACACAGGAATTCTGCATTGCCTCTGGTGGTTCTCATAGTTTTGGACTGAGACAGGATTCCCAACAACTTGTGAACCTGTCGATTATTTGCATGCTAATGTTCAGGAAATACATCCTTAGAAAAACACTACTCATGGCTAACGCTAAAACAGAGACCACCTGTAACGAACGTTCATACAATAAGATTATTTTTCTTTATTGTTATTATTCAAGGTGTCTAGTGGTCCAGTTCTTAAATCCCGCCTTGCCTTGGTGGTTTTCTCTGAAAATGTTTGTGGGGAGATGTCTCCCTGGGGACACGATCCAGTCTGTCAGGCATTTCCTCTGTGCACTGCACTCTTCAAAATAATTAACCTTGTAAGCTGCAACATGAAAAAGCCTGAACCAAGCCGTCAGGCGTGTTTGCAGAACATGGCACCAGTCCTAATATACGCTTTTAAATGGTGCACTACCACAAGCTTCTCAGAATGGAATGCAGCCAAATAATTCTTAATTCATATAATTTAAACACAGCGACGTGAATGACTAACTGCAAAGGGGGAAGGAGGAAGACAGCAGAGACATTAAGAAAATAATCCAAGCTGAGTTACAAAACCAAATGAGATTCCACATCCTATGTGACTGAAATTTTTAGTTCTGAAAGGCTGCACTTCAGATACTGCTGCTTTAATGAGCATGGAGTGGGAGGAGAACAGACCCAAAATACATCTAGCGGAGGACAACTGACATAATAACTCAGTTCAGGGTAGAAATCCCTAGAGATCTCTAATCTTTTGCCAATCACCCCACCTCAATGTCCCCCAACATCACAATGTCTCTAAAACAAGTCTGGCCATACCTACCTGTTGTACATGTACACAGGTCTGCTGGGGCCCCTCCAGCTCCCTAGCAGAGCAAATGCGCCAGTTTCTCTGAGAGGCTTCTCTGGTCCTTGTGTGGGCTGGCCTTGGCCATTCTGGACCATGCTGCTCTATGTGTGCTCCCTCCACCCAGTGGCCCTCCTGCCATCCTGACACAAATGCTCACCCTCCCAACTCACCTCCCATGGCAGTTCCTATGTAGACCTCCCACTTCCTGTCCAGGTGGACTGAGGCTTTCCTCATCTGAGTCCTTTGGGGGAAGAACTGGGGTATACTATCCTGATGGCCACTGTGATGGTTCTTTGGGACCAAGTGTCCTAGACCAGGAACAGGGCTCTGCAGGGAAAAGGGCCATGTCTGTTTTCTCCCTTTGCTATTCCCAGTGTCTGCTAAATAAACTATCGATAAATACTTGCTAAAATGAAACCATAATTCTCACACAGAAGTTACTTTATGCACTACTAGGATGGCAGGACCACAGCAAGACTGTATATTGATTAGAAGTCAGCTCTGGTTTCCCAGCAGCCCAATACTTCCAGCCATTTAATGCTTAGGCTTAGCCATTAAATCCTAGGAATTTAAAGGGAATTAATGATTGGGTGGTGCCTGTGGCTCAAAGGAGTAGGGCACCAGTCCCATATACTGGAGGTGGAGGGTTCAAACCAGGCCCTGGCCAAAAAACTACAAAAAAAGAAAAAACAAACAAAAAAGAGAATTAATGATTCAGTGATTATTCGGGGATTTTAGTACATCTGCATATGTGTTACTTATTATATTATCCATTAAAATAACAGTGAAGACTAACTGAGAGTAAAATTGCTCGACTGGGATGTGAATGGCTCTGAAGGGAGCTGAAACCCACAGGGGAGGCAGTATTAAGAGTGTGAGCACCTTAGATACTTTTTCCTCCATTCTTGAGATACTTTGCTAAGAAGAATATGTTTCAATGTACTCAGTCTTACTATGAAACCAATTTATAGCTTTCTTATGAAAGCTATAACCCAATTATAGCCCAAGAAGAAGGGGAAAGGGGAGAGGGAGGGGAGGGGAGGGGGGAGGATGGGTGGTTGGAGAGTAATTGGTGGGACCACACCCGTGGTGCATCTTACAAGGGTACATGTGAAATTTACTAGGTGTAGAATATAAATGTCTTAACATAATAACTAAGAAAATGCCATGAAGGCTAAGTTGACCAGTTTGATGAAAGCATTTCAGATTGTGTGTAAAACTAGCACATGTACCCCATGATTGCATTAATGTACACAGCTATGATTTAATAAAAAAAAAAAAAAAGCATGAGCACGCTGAGTTTCAGTTATCTATAAACAACTGTCATGGGTTGAGTTATGTCCCCCCAAAATTCATATGTGGAAGTCCAACTCCGAGTACCCCAGAACCTTAGCACGTGACTTCAGAAATGGGGTCATTGCTGATACAACAGATTTGCCAATACATACGTGAGATCACAGTGCAGAGCTCCTGGGGGACAGAGCACAGCACCCAGGTGTGAACCCTGAGCACTGCGGCCATTCTCAGGGAGGGAGTGGCCCCCAGCAAGGAGGAAGCAGCGAGGCCAGAGGCAAATCAGGGGTGATGTGACCTGGAGCCTCCATCTGGTTTGTCTTTTTCTTTAGTGACCTGAAAGCTATGGCAGTGGCTGGTACCTGGGAGACCTCCTGTCAATAGTTGCCAAGTTAGTGAGGGACTGTGTTATCCTGAGACCTACACTGTGGGATGGCAACAGTTTTGTTATATTGTCAATAGCTCTGACTTACCCGGCAGCTTATGTTTAAAAGGATTGATTTTTATTTTTTATCATTTTTTGTCTTTATGGCTGAATAGTGTTCCATAGTATATCATAGTTTGTTTATTCATTGGTGAATTGATGGGCAGTTAGTTTATTTTCACATTTTTGCTATTTTTTTTATTAAATCATAACTGTATACATTAATGCATTTATGGGGTACAATGTGCAGATTTTATATACAATTAGGAATGCTTGCATCAAACTGGTTAACAGCCTTTTGGCTGAGATTAAGTATAAAGCAGGGGTTTTGGATTTATAACAAGATAATTGACAATTCACAGATTCCTGGAAATTAATGTATTTTTTTCCATTTCTTCTTTTTTATTTAAAATTAATATATTTTAAAAGCCCTCATACAATGAATAAGCATGTGTTTACATGTTTGGAAATTCACACAGCAGAAACTGCTGTGCAGCAAAACTCTCCCCTCACTGCCAAGTAGCCCTCAGTTGGGATGGACCGAGGGAGGCACCTGATCTGACTGTGTGTTGCCCAAGAGCTGCACTGTGCTCATGGAATTCACGCGCATACTCAGCATCCTGTCTCCCCTCCTTAGACACAGACGAAAGCCTGCACAGCATACCACGCACCTTGTGTGTTCCCTGCGTTCTCTGCTTTACAGTCTTTCTTGGGGCTTCTTCCATATGTGTACACAAAGAGTGTCATTCCCCTCTCCCTCTTCCTGATAGCTGCAAAGTATTCCATTTTCTGGATATGATACAATTTATCGAAACATTCCCTCTTGATGGACATTTAGGTTATTTCCAATATTTTGTTACTACAACTGGTGTTTCCATGACTAACCTGACATATTCAATTTCCATTCCATATTCCATTCCAAAAGTATCTGTAAGATATATTTCTAAGGGTGGAATTTCCGGGTCAGTGGAGATTTGTAATTAGAATTAAAATGTATAAATTGCTTTCTAGATAGTTGGGCCAATTCACATTATCACCAACAAGTGTCTAGTCCTGCATACTTGCTGAAATGGTATACTATCACACATTTTGTTCTTTATTAATCTCATAGGTAAAAAAATTGGGTATTTTGGATCTGGTAAAAAATCATTTGAACTTCATCTTTTGTCAACTGTTTACATCCTTCACTCATTTCCCATTAGTTTATAGAGTCTCTTTTATGTCAGGAGCATTAGTCTTTTCTTTATGATATTAATTGGAAATATATTTTTTCTAGCTTATCCTGTGCCTTTTGTTTTCATTTACTTTGTTTTTACATTAGCTATTTTTTGTACAATTGAATTTATCAATATTTTTATGGTTTCCAAATTTGTTTCATAGCTTTAAAGGCCTTCACTTCTCTGGGATTATAAAGAAATTCTCCCAGTATTTCCCATAGTGCTTTTAAATGTTCTCTTTTTGTTTAAATAATTATTTTATGTTTGTTTTGATGCCACTCTAGCATCCTCCCCACCCTGTCTGGCTATTCACTTATCCCAACACCATTCACTAAATAATCCCTACCTTTATCTTTTTCCTTAAAGTAGGATGTCCTTTATGATATACAATATTTCCAAACATTTTTGGGCTTATGTGTTTTATGGTGTTCCCTGGCTCTGTTTGTTTACTCTTACATCAGACCCATGCTGATTTAATTACCATGGCTGTATACCATGTTTATTTTCTGGAACCATTAGTACTTTCTTTTTTTTCTTTTCTTTTTTTTCAGAATTATTCTTAATACCTTTTTCTTTGTTTTTCTAATAAATTCATCTAATTTCAAAAATATCGAATCTAATTGGTACTTTTAATATGTATATTGAATTTTCAATTTATTTAGAATGGGTAACTTCATAGAAACTTATCATTTTATACAAATGTAACCTGAAAATATTTTCTGTGGGTTAATTTCAGTCTGGGGGTTGCAGTAGTGGTCCCATGTTTTAGAATGCTCTGTAGGTTCTTCAAAAATAAGTATTAAATTTATTCTGTGTGCTTGCCATGATTGCACATGTGTTTTTGTACAGAAAAACAGATATATTATGAAATGTTTTCATATATATCCTTGGTGTGGAAATATCCATAATGTGAGTGAGATTTATATCTAGTTTATCATTAGATATAAGTAAAATCTTATCAAATGTTACCTGAAATACACAGAGTTCATCTTTCATGATAAACCATTTAACTAATAAACAGGAATCAAATTACAGGGAAGAAGTATTTACATGTCCTGTGGCTTACTGAATTTCTCATGATCATCTCAAAATAGTCGAGGTGTTAGTAAATAACTGTCTTACAATACTGAGACAATGGGGAGAAGAACAGAACGCACAAATGAAGAGTCTAAAATACGTTTTTGGTAGCAAAACCTGCTTTAGAGTTTTTGATCAGGGATAATAAAATACAGAAGTCTGCAATTAGAGGCATCATGCTTGTGCAGTTCCCTTGGGGAAAATGTGTAAAATTTATCCTAACTTGTCTAACAAAGTATTTGAAATGTGGTATTTTCATGACCCATTAGGAAACTGCTGCTAATTCAGCATACTGCTTCCTACCTACTAAAGAAGAAAAGGTATGCCCTGTATTTTCAGTCAATAAAATATTTAATGACACACAAGGTAGTTAATATTGAAAATCAGTGTCTCCATAGGCAGTGAGAGAAAGGCAGCTGGGCTTTTGTTTTAACATTATCAATACTTAGCTGTGGATAAACCACTCAACCAAGTTGGTCTTCATTTTACTTTGTAAATCACAGTGGGTCAGAGAGGACACCCCCAGGACAGGGATGGGTGGAGCACAGCCACAGGGAAGGAGAGGAGGCATCTGGGAGCTTTGTCAAAAACAGAGCAGAAAAGACAGAGGTTCGTGTCAGTGAACACGTGGGGATAAGCAGGGTCTAATCATGCTTACCTTAGGGATTTAGTCTTATGGAAAAAAAACATATTTCACTTGCTACAGATGGGCTGTGTATAATAAAAAGAAACTAAAATAGTTCTAAGTGATTGTAAAGGTCAGAAGCTGAGGTCAGCATGGCTGGCTTCATGTGGGTTATCCACAGGGGAAGAGTTCTGGTCTCTCTGCAGGTCCAGTTGCACTGCATGACCTACTGGGGAATGTGGTCAAGACCAGAGATGGACTTCAAATGCTCTCAGTCACTAATACACAGGGGACATTTGGGAGCCTTTGAAATAGAGGGCATGGAGATTGTAGTATTTTATTTAAATGCACCCCAAAGTATGTATAGATAATTCACTGTTTGATAATATGCTATATTATTAAATAGGCTTTAATAATATGCTTCTTCTGATCAAAGAAACTATAATTTGTTAATCCCTCAGTAGTTCATTGACACAATAAGAAATCTAAACTTGACATTGAAGAGAAAAAAAATTTAAAGGAAGCACAGTATTATGTTTCTTTTATAAACATTAGATTGAAATTGTGAACATGTGGTTTAAAAATCTTTATACCTATGTCTATAGGAGAGATTTCTGTGTAAAATTTCCTTTTATTAATATACTTGTCCAGTTTTGGTATAGAACTTACACTGTTTTCATAAAATAAGCTTGTTGCTATTCTCTGGTTTTCTAGACTTTGAAAAAATTATATAAAAACTGATGCTCCATCTGTGTTAAGGATTTGGAAGGAATAACTAGTAAGGAGAGACATCATGCATCCTCAGGGAGGGCGTGGACCATTTGCTTAATTTCTGTGACCTCTGTTTCTATATCTATAAAGTGGATCTGTTTCTATATCTATAAAGTGGATTTCAATTTATCTTTCAGACTTGTAGAGATAACAGGGTCCCCTTGCTTTACGTGACATGGTTAACCAGTAAAGTGCCCTATAAACAGATCATACATCTTTACATGTCCAAATACTGTTCTACATAAGATGGCAAGTTAGCGGGAAAGAGTAAACAGCGATGGTCAGAGAGTGAAATTGCACTGTGAGGGTGTAAATGCATCCCCAGAAGGAGGTGAACAGGCGGCACAGGAGGGAACCCTGCACTGCCAAGGTGCTGGGGGTGCACCCCAGCCTCCTGTGCCTGAGGGAGGAACCCACTTCCCACTCAGCCAGAACCTATCAGCAGACACCTGGGACACACAGGAAAGTGTCGGGAGTGTCCATCTTTCTTTATGGCTGCATAGTATTCCATGGTGTACATATACCACAGTTTGTTGATCCATTCGTGGATCGATGGGCACTTGGGCTTCTTCCATGACCTGGCAATTATGAATTGGGCTGCAATAAACATCCTGATACAAATATCTTTGTTGTAATGCGATTTTTGGTCTTCTGGG
>CAUYQV010133008.1:0-31553 GCA_963574575.1 Galagoides demidoff | reverse complement strand
AGCAACCTCCAACTCCTGGGCTCAAGCGAGTCTCCTGCCTCCGCCTCCCAAGTAGCTGGGACCACAGGCGCCTGCCACAACGCCCGGCCATTTTTTGGTTGCAGCCATCATTGTTGTTTGGCGGGCTGGGGCTGGGGATTCGAACCTGCCACCTTAGGTGTACGTGGCTGGCACCTTAGCCGATTGACCCACAGGTGCCGAGCCTCTGCTGGTAGTCTTTGCTTGGCCTGAGAGGCACACTGGCCTATCTCCCGGCCCTGGAGGTGCCCACTGTGTGGCCCTCAAGAACTCTCCACCCATGTTCTAAGAACACAGATGCTGGCTCGGCACCTGTGGCTCAAGTGGCTAAGGCACCAGCTACATACACCTAAGGTGGCGGGTTCGAATCTAGCCCAGGTCTGCCAAACAATAAT
This sequence comes from Galagoides demidoff, assembly GCA_963574575.1. NCBI lineage: Eukaryota > Metazoa > Chordata > Mammalia > Primates > Galagidae > Galagoides > Galagoides demidoff. Next base: position 31,140 of record CAUYQV010133008.1, on the reverse strand, counting down.
GACAGCTGCAACCAAAAAATAGCTGGGTATTGTGGCGGGCACCTGTGGTCCTAGCTACTTGGGAGGCTGAGGCAAGAGACTCACTTGAGCCCAGGAGTTGGAGGTTGCTGTGAGTTGTGATGCCACAGCACTTTACCCAGGGGGACAGCTTGAGGCTCTGTCTCAAAAAAAATAACACAGATGCTGCCGTGGGGTCCATGGACATTTTTAACCGGAGGGAGAGCCCTGGCGGCAGCCGGTCTCAAATGGCCACAACCAGGCACTGGGGGTGGGACTGGGATGCAGACGCTCACCTCCCCTGGACGCTCACCTTGTCTCGGTCAGCACAGATGTCTGACTAACAGGACTATGCTTATCTAAAATAAAAAGTGGGACCGTGGCTCTAAAATGATCTCCCAGCACCCAGGGCACAGCTGCCCACAGCCCCTCACCAGCTCACGGGTTTGTGGGTTCTCCCGGGTTATCCTCGTGAGGCGCCTGCAGAGGCCGAGGCAGATGGAGGAGACCACCAGGATGCCCAGGTCGGGGGCCACCAGCCGGATGGTGTTGGGGATGTCCTTCAGATCCAGCCTGCGAAGGGTGGTCCAGACACGGTCAGGCCAGGAGGCCAGTGCAGTGGAAGGGAGTGGGGAAGGGCCCAAGTACCCCAAGTCTAGGCAGAGAGGTGAACAGCTCCTTCCTTGGGCCCAGGAAATCCTGAGGGAGGCTTGTTGCAGGGTCTTACCTCGTGACCCCCACATGCTGTGAGAGGGTCTCCCAGCGGCTGCCTACAGAGAGACACAAGAAAACCCACATCAGGCCCAAAGCGCCATGTGGTTTAGGAGGAACCACAGGGCCTAGTGTCTGGAGAGCACAGTAACAGATCTGAGATGCCTGGAAATGTCTTTACTGGCAGGGAGACTGAGGCTGAGCTGAGGCCCCATCAGCCCTGGGTGGCAATATAGGGCTCTCAGCAGAGGTAGGGCAGATGTGGCTCCCGGGGTAGGGAAGGGCCAGTGTGGGGAGGTCAGGTCTCAGTCTCAGGAGGGGCCCTTGGCAGGGCCTGCTGGCTTCCGATTTCTCTCCTGGCTTTGGTTTCTCAGCAGCAGGGGGATAATCTCCAAAGAATGAAGATAAGGACGTAGGGTGACACCTGCTGCCCGTTTGGCCAAGCTAGGAGCTCTGGGCTCTCTCTGAGGCCTGGGGTGTTGTGCTAATTCTGTTTGAGTTAGCAAGGCAGGTGCCAGTGGGCAGTAGGGTCTGAGGGGCAAAGGGGTACCAGACAGTGGGCTGGGGAGTGCCAAGGTCCCTGGCATGGCCCAGCCAGGTCACTGGGCCCCATCAGGCAGCTCCTGGCCCTGGGGACGCTTTCCACCTACTGCTTGGCCAGTCCCAGGCCTTAACCTGGTTGCTAAGGGTCCTCCTAATCTGGGCAGCCTAGGTTAGCAGGGCCTGCCAGGGGAGTCTCACCCAGGAAATATACAGGGTCTCCTGACCCCATTGCTGCTGCCCAGCACCCTGCCCTGCCCCACTACTCACAGTTGGATCCCAGGAGCTGGTCCAGGTGGGGCACGGTGTGTAGACATATCTGGAAAGTGAGCTGGGCCACCAGGAATAGGAGGCTGAGGCAGAGCAGGGCCCGGAGGAGGCGACCCGTGTGACCTGCTGGCAGAGTGGTCAGGGCTAGGCTGGTACGTGGCCCAGCCTGAGGGAGCAGCAGGCTAGCTGAGGCCTCCATCTGCCCAGTGGCCCTGGCTGAGCCTCACCCACATGGCCCAAGCAGGAATACAGGGTCCCATGCTGCCCAATGCAAAGACTCTGTGGTAGGGGCAGTGGACCTTGGGGAACATTCTGGGCTAGACACTGTGGGTCACAGTGGGGACAGAAGCAAGGTGAAGTGGGGCCATGGAACCAGGAGTGAGGCTGATCCTGACCTGGGGATGGTTAGATGGATGGCACCAGGAAAAGCCCACTTCTCAGCTAAAAAGCCCCTTCTCCAATGGCTGGCCAGGTGGTCCTGCTCAGCCTTCAGACTGTGCCCAAGCCTGCAGGCATTGGGCAAACTCTCAATCCCTACCACAGGCCCACAGGGCGTCACTATCCACCCCACAGATGGGGAACTGAGCGGAGCGCTGGCTCCTGGTCAGACAGCTAGAGAAGCGTTTCCACTGCCAAGAGCCCCTCCAGGGCCCAGCTGCCAGCTCCTGCTAGCCCCAGCAAGCACTAGGTACCAAGCTCTCTCAGCCAGCATGAGGCCAAAGGGAAGGGCGCAGCAGCCCAGCTCACCTGCCCCGCCTGGCCCCTGTCTGAAATGAGCTGTCTTTGCCCCCCGCCCCTGTGGATGGCAGAGCAGGGGCCCAGCACAGCGCTCATCCAACCCAAAGAGGAACAGGGCTCCCACTGTAGAGGCTCAAACAGAGCAGGGTGCTGGAGAGAAGCAGGAAGAGGGAGGCCTTGGGCTTCACAGTGGGCACAGCTCACACAGACCTATGGGCCCTGGGCCTAAGCCTCCTGAAACCACTTCTCAGCCTGCAGCAGCCTGAGATGCCTCTACCTGGGCACTGGCCTGACTATAGCCACCCCTCCCCCACCATGTCTCAGATACCCCCAGCCCCTGCCTACTGCTCCTCCTGCTTGGGTCCTTCAAGCACTGCCCCCACAGACTCCTGCCCTCCAAAAAGGCCTGGCTCACACCACCCTCTTATCAGCCTGGGCCCCTCAGCAGGGCTCCTATGTCCCCATACGCTGTTTGTAGACCTCGCCCTCCTGACAGCCAGGCAGGGGCCAAGCCTGGTTCCCAGAGTTTATGGAGCCCCCAAGCCTGGTTGCCAGGGTGCACACACAGGAGCCCCAGAGCCTGGTTCCTGGGGTGTGTGTTAGAGCCCAAGTCTGATTTGTGGAGTGCACGTGTCTAGTCAAGGGATCCCAGGCACCACCTGCACAGGGGAGTGACCCTTGTGTGTCTGAGGCCACACACTGAGTGGTCCAGAGCAGTAGGGGCCATACAGGGGATGAGTGGAGACAAATCAGAAGGCTGAGTCACCCCCAGGGAGAGGCAAGAGGTTGGGACAGTCCCAGAGGCTTCTAGGGGCTGAGCTTGGGGTGTGAGGCTCAGGATGGAGTTTTTGAGGTAGGGAGAGGCTTCCTCAGGCCCTGAATGACCCCCAGGTCCGGTGTTGACCTATGTGGGCCTACACTGGTCACCCCAGGCCCTACCCAACTCCCATCCTCCCTGCACCCAGCCCTAGGGTCAGCTGGCGCCCACGTGGGGATCCGTAGGCAGCACCAGACCATCCCCCAGGGCCAGTGCCAGGCAGCAGAGGCACAGCTCATGAACCTATGAGACGCTCAGCACTCAGACCTCACACTTTCCCCTCCTGCCCAGAAAAACCAGCAGTGCGTCTGTTCCTGAAGGGCCTCTGAGGCCAGACAGATGGATAGGCGGAGGGCTGGGCAGGGAGCCTGTGTGTCCCTATTCTAATCAGGGGAAAGTGTTTCCAATCATGCCCAGGGAGTGAAATATTTATGAAACAAGCAGCCAAAAGCTGAGGGCATGGGACAGACAGAACCAGTTCCATAGACAGCAAGGGGCCAGAGAGTGGCCCACTCAGCTCAGGCTGGCCATCTTGGGAGGGTCCAGCACTAGGGCCCCAGAAGCTCCCAGTTGGCTCCGGCACTCAGCTGTGCAGGGTCCTCCTCACCCTTGAATTCCCAGAGCCAGGAGGGAGCTGAGGGGTAGTCAGGGCTGAGGCTTAACAGTTCAAGAGGGCATGATGGCCACACCCTAACCCCTGGGACCAGTGAACACGTAACCTCACCCACAAAGCAAGGTGAGGGTAGCAGAGGGGTGGAGGCTGTTAACTAGCTGACCCCCAAATAGAGAGATCAGCCTGATCATCATGGGAATGAAGCAGCCACCAGGTCATCGTAAGTGGGCGGGGGCAGGAGAGACAGGCCTGAGAAAGACTAAATCAGCCACGGCAAGCTTCGAGGACAGAGGGCGAGGCTGCAAGCCAAGAGACACAGAAACTTCAAGCAGCTGGAAAAGGTGAGGAAATGGATCCTCCCGGAGCCTCTTGAATAAACGCAGCCCTGGGATGCCCACGTCAGGCATCTGACCTCCCTCCAGAACTTTGAGAGAATCCACATATGGGCCTTTAAACCATTCAGTTGTAGTAACAGGAAACTTAGATGCACCTCAGGCCCCAAAGCGGCCAGGCTGCCCGTGTCCACTACCTCCCAGAGGGCAGTGCCTGCAGGAATGGTGACCCTCAATGGGCCTGGGCAGTCACGCCAAGCCCGGGCTCCACTTGGCAGGGTCCCTTGCTGCTGGTGCTGCTCTCCCCGAGCACCTTGTATGAGCTGGCTGGCTATTCACTCTCCAAAACCTGAAAGCCAGTTGAGGACCCTTCCTCACCACAGGGCTGCTGAGTGCTTCCTCGGAAACTCTCACTAAAAAGTTGCCACAAAATGGACACAGCACCCCTAAGCAGGTGATGACAGCCTCAGGGTGCAAAGTCCTCTCCTGAACATCCTGCCTCTGCTGTGCTGCCCTTGGCACCTGGCCTGCAGGCCCATCTTCCAGCACAGGGCTCTGCCCTCATCCACCTACCCCTACCCCAGGATCCTGGCAGGCCTCTCGCTCCTGCCCTGCTGTGGCCTCAGTGTCGAGACCCACTGTGGTAAGGCCACCATGCCTGGCTTTCCCACCACAACTGTAGGACACGGAAGAGGGAGATGGATCCCAAGATGGCCCCAGGTGTGCCCAGTTACCCACACTGCCCACAGGTCATGAGAAACGGAGGGAGAATGGACAGGGCCCAATTCTGCCAGGTGTGCCTGTGGGAAGAGCTGGCATGGTGACTGGACTTTGTGGGTCACCTGGCGCCTCACCAGGCAGAGCACGTTTGTGGATAGAGTTGGAGGGGGGGAAGCAGGCCATGGTACAGGGACCCAGGGTCCACTCACTCTCCTGGCTTCCCAAGGGATAGCCAGGGACAGGCAGGAATCTGCCCCATGACCCCCAGGACCTTATGTGCCCTGTGTCAACGACCACAAGAAAATTCTGAAATTCTGAGAATCCTCACTCGTTACCCACAGCTGTAAAACTGAACAAAGTTTGCACTGTGGGGGTTTGTACCTTAAACTTGCTCCTGCCCAGGAATGCAGGCCCGTCCTCCTTACCTCGGATGCTGTGCCGGGTGGGGCCGGGGAACCAGGGCAGCAGCAACAGAAACAGCAGATAGACCAGAGACAGCACATTGACGCGGAACAGGCAGGCTGTGGAGGAGATGGGCATGAGCAGGTCAGGCAAGGGGACAGCGCCGGCTAGCACAGCCATGTCCCCGTCCTGTGAGGCAGAGGCGTCCTCCATGACATGCTGCTCTCCAGCCTGGCACATCTGAGGTTTGTCCGTACAGACGTGAGTGCTCTCATGAACACACCACTGCTCAGCCTGCACCCGTGGTGGCATGGAGGCTGTGCGGGTTCCTGCCGTGTTCTTCCTCTGTGAGGCCCCTTCATGCACACAGCCAGCAGGCCACAGTGCAGCCTGTCACCCCAAATGCTCCTGCCTGCCTCACGCCCTGCTGAGTGCTACTCTGTGTCCACTCCTGTGAGGCTGCATGTGGCAATCACACAGTACAGAGCCCAGAGCATGCACCAGCATCTGTCCAGTGGCCCAACCTGGGGACTTTCCATTGCATTGTCCCCAAGTAGGAGCCTAGGGAGGCCCCCGCCTGCCACTGAGACTGTTTCCTTCCAGGAACATGAGGTTGGTCAGATCTAGGGTAGGACCTGATGCACAGAGGTGGGGGTGGTACCGTCACAAGGGACCTAGGAAACCACCTTAGCCTCCCCTGGGGTGCTGGGAAGCAAGGGGCCTCCCAAGGCACCAGCAGCACATGGTCAACCCGCAAACCCCAGGCCAGAGCCGCTGGCCCTCGGAAGCCCACACAGCCTCTGTGCCTGGACTGGACCCCAGACCAGGGAACAGGCAGAGCGGGGGTACTCTCACGAGCTGCACCCTTTCCTGGTCAACTTCCTGTGACTGTCCTCAGAGGACCCAGAGCCAGGCTTCTCAGGGGGCTGCTTGCCCACATCTGCTCTGCCTGCAGACCCCCAAGTACAAGGCCTGTGTACCCAGCATCTGTCAGGTGGGTATCTGACATTCACTGGACAACAGGCCTGACCTCAGGCGAGGAGGGCCACGGCCTGGCAGAAATATAGGCGACGTCCAGGACAGATGCAGGGTGTGGAGCCCCGTCACTTCCAGTCTGCCAACCCTGGAAAGAAGAAGATGCCAGGACAGCCAGGAGTGGTGCTGTTGGGGCGGGAGGTGGACACGGCTAGCAGATGCCACAGAGGGGCCCTGGACACAGCAGCCCGCCCACCACCCCGTGCGTCTTCCTAAAGCTGGTGGCCTCTGTCCTGCCACAATGCGCTAGCTGTGGAGATCAGGTCTATCATCTTACATCTATTTTAACAATTATATGCTTTCATTAAAAAAAAAAAAATTGGGCTCGGTGCCTGTAGCACAATGGTTAGGGTGCCAGACACATACACTGAAGCTGGTGGGTTTGAACCTGGCCCAGGCCAACTAAAGCAACAATGACAACTGCGACCACAACCACAACAACAACAAAATAGCAAGCGTTGTGGCCGGCAACTAGTCCCAACTACTTGAGAGGCTGAGGCAAGAGAATCGCTTAAGCCCAAGAACTGGAGGTTTCTGTGAGCTGTGAAGCTACAGCATTCTACAGAGAGTGACATAGTGAGACTGTCTCAAAAAAAAAAAAAAAATCAATCCAGCCCAAGTAGCAGGAAAATGCATTTATAGCAAAGGCTTCTCAGCTCCCTCTTGTATCGAGAGCTGCACATCTCCCCAGCCCTGTCCCCAAAAAGGTCACCTCCCATCTCGTAGCAGCCCTGAAGAGCTGACTGGCTGTCCATCCATCCCAGCGACGGTCCATTGTGGTCTAGCACCAGGGATGGTGTTAGGAAGCCTGCAACAGGGCCCCTACCATGGGCCAGGATGACAGGCACCCTCCTCACAGCCTGCCATGTCCTCTGGTACAGGGTGACAGCCAAGGAGATGACCGAGGTCTGGGGATGGATCATGGTGACACCTTCCAAACACCCCTTTTCCAAAGCCAGCAACAACTGGGGGATGGGGTGTGTGTGACAGCTATGGCCAGTAGGAAAACCCCCACCCCTGCATGCTGGACTCTTCACAGACCCTCATCCTTGACCCTCATCCTACAGCTGCAGGAACCAAGGTTGGGGAGGGCAGAGAGGCCACCTGGGGCAGCTGGGTGACCAAGGGCCAGGTTGGCCTGTGCTCAGCCACTGCTGGGTCAAAAAGGGAGGACGAGGAGAGCTGGCCACGAAAGCCACAACAGCCATGCAGTGGAAACTAGGCCCACATGCAGCTCAACCAGAATGTTCCTTGCAGAGGGCTGGACACCACCTACTTCCCTTGGCCTGCAGGAAGACGGGGCCTGCCAAAGGGGACATCAGACACCGAAGACCTGGGGGCGGGATGCAGGTCTCAGGATGAGTATCCCCAAGGTGGGCCTGTGCCCCAGGTGGGGGAATGGACTCCTCCTGGACCCCTCGACCACCATTTGCCACTGGGGCTTGAGTAAGGATGACTGCCCTGAGCCTGGGTCCCCATTGGGAACCTGGGCAAACCAAGCACAACATAGTGTGGCGGGCGGGCAGCACGGCTGCCACATGGGTCCACGCATGTGCATGCTTTGTGTGGTGCCATGTGCCTGCTTTGCCCGTCTGAGGGGCCAGGTGAGGGTGATTTCCAGGGGAACTTGGTACACAGGGCCTGCGAGAGTGGCCGAGAACAGGTCTCTGAAAGGCCTGTTGGGCTGTGCCGGGGCCCCTGTGCTGGGAACAAGGGCCAAGGGAGTTTCTTGAACCAGACTGAGAACCCTCTCAGTCCTTCTCTAGGCCTGTTTCCCATCTGCAAAGTGGGAGCCCAAGGGCTGGAGTTCTTGACCTGGCAGCCCCGCCAAACCCAGGGGTGTTGGACCCAGGGCGAAGCAGGGGCCATCACTTCAGCTGGAGGGGCCATCACTTCAGCTGGAGGGGCCGTTCTCTGGACCCTTCTAACAACCCCAAGGGAAGCTAATTGCCACCTCACAGGCAGGCAGAAGACTAAACCCAGGGGGGTCCCCCAAGCAGCCCCGCAAGAAGTCCCCCCAGTACAGTTCCCTGGGCAGTACCACCACTTTAGCAGGGCTGGGCCACTTGACAACTCCAAGGACTCCTTCTGGCCCCAGAAGCTGCCGTGCAAGGGCCTGGTCAGGCACCCCTGACCCGGCCCCCTGTGCCTCTGTTGCCCTGCCCAGACCTAGTCAGCAGAGGGGCGCAGGGTAGACCATGGCCCTACAGGGTCGGGGCAGAGTGGTCGAATCCAGGAAGGAACCCCAAGGGCCTCCTCGACTCACAGCCTCACTCCCACAACCCAAGCTGGGTCCTGGGCAGTGGCCCATCCTGCCAGTCCTCCCAGCCAAGGAACAATGGCCCTTGGGGCTCTTGGGGCGGAGTCAAGACCCAGTTCCTATCTGCATTCGAGGACCCCACATTGGACCCTACTGTGTCCCCCAATCTGGTGGCTTTCTGCTGTCCACAGTGAGCCAGGGTCCTTCTGCATCCCCCACTTGGCTGGAGCCGTGCCCTGGCCTGGGGCCACCCCAGCCCCTCCCATGCTCTATTTGCACCTGAAGCAGCCCACATTCAACCCACTTCTCTGGCCTGTGTCTCTGGAGAGAAACCTGTGGATACGTAAGTCATGGAAGACAGATCCACAGCACAGAGCAGAGAACATGGGAATGGCCTTAACATCCAGCAGCAGCGCGGAGCCCTGGGCAGCTTATGGGTCCCTGTGCCCTGACACAAAGGCCAGCGTGTGCCCTGCAGGCTGCAACATGGGCCTAACCCTCAGGACTTTTAGAAAGACCACAGACAGCCCCATCTTCCTCTCTGAGTGAGAATCACAGGTGCCTGAGACAGCGTGAGAGAGGCAGCATGCACCAGCCTCCACGGCAAGTCAGAGACACATACAGCAGATTCCTTTTGGGTGACAACTGAAATGAGAACAAAAACAGCCTACATGTATGTAAACACATAACAAGGCCCAGAATGACAGACCTGAACCCACTGCAGGCAAGACACCCATGACGCCCCACTGCGGGTAAGACACCCATAACATCTTCCTCCTTTTCAAGGGTAACATTTTCACGTGTTCCAGAGCTATTCACAAGTGAAGTGACCCAAAAGAGGGTTGGAGGGGACCAACTGGCTGGAAGCAGGCAGGTCACCCAGTACAGCATTATAGCAGGGGACAGAGGCTGCAAGTACGTTGAGTCCTCTGAGTCCCCATAGCACGTGGGGTGAGTGGCAGGACCAGAACCTGGGCCAGCACCTGGCTGGACCTTGCTTGTTACTTCCATCCACTGACCAGATGAACCTCTGTGGGGACCAGGTGGGGGTGGGGAGGACCTGAGGCCCCAGATGACAGTTGCCAGGCCAGGGCCACCGCTGGGGTCCTTGTCCACGCCTGGTTGCCCTCTCCCGCCCACCCCAGCTCCAAGTGCACTCCCTGCCTTATTTGGCTTGGACAAGAAGTCCATAAACACTTTTGTGCTAGAGCTTCTGGCAGTGGGTGGGGCCAGGCAGATGGGGAAGAGGACGTGGCACAGGGGCTCCCGGCTGCCACTGGCTCCTTCCCATCCCCCGCTAGAGCCCCAGGGCTAGTCCTGGCCCCACAGAGCCCAAGTGGCTTTACCTGCCACCCCCTCCAAACCCAGAGGTAACATAGGCGCAGGTCACCCCCATCTTTCTGGAGGAGGGTCAGCCAGGCCAGCCAAGGGCACAGGGAGTCAACTGCCCAGAAGACCCCCCAGGATTCACAATCTGGCCTGAACAGGGCCCTGGGAAAGCAAGCAGAGATGGAGCATGTGGGGAGGGGTTGGGGGTGGCTGTGGCAGGTTCCCGCTTGCCTCTTCCCGGAATCCTCCACCCCTTTCACCACTGGGAGGACCCCTGGCAGGCACTCAGTTTGGTGGCACTGTCCCTGAGCACAAGTCCTACCATTGGCACCTGCCCCCAAGCCCACCCTGATCCCAGGCTGGCAGGGCCCTGTGCTCTTAGCAACTCTATGTCCACGGGCTGTGATTCCCAGACACTGGACGATTACTGGACAAGCCCAGACCACTCCCCCCCTGCCCTATCCTACCCACACTGAGGCCCGAAGGCCCCTCTTCCTGCCTCAAAGGACAAAAGTTGAAAGACCAGGAAGAACCCAACCCCACACCCGTTAGAGTGATAAGGAGAAAAAATAACTGGTTTGGGGGGCCCTTTACCATTTACAAGGCTCTAGAAACCTCAGAGACTGTCCAGTGGTCCCTTATTTTCACAGGAGGAAGGGGCTGGGCTGAAATCAACAAGGGGACAGCAGCCAAGGGTTGGCTCGTGGGCAGGGGACACACAGGGTGCAGTGACAGGATGGCAGGAGGCGGAACGAAGGGCACATTCGTTACCTATTTGGAGCCTGGCCAAGCAGCCTGGGGCTCTGAGGCCCTTCAGAGTTTAATTAGCAAGTGTCCGGGTTTAATTAGCAGGGTGTCCGGGAAAAGTGGTTTTATGGCTTGTGTGCCCTGTGTGGAGCTGGGCCAATGCCTGGCTGTCCCCATCACGCACCTCAGGAAGCCCTAAGCGTGGCCACCGCGGGCTGGGCACAGATGACTAGAGGGTCAGGAACCCACCGGCTCCCAGTCAGGATGGCTGAGCCGTCCCTACCAGCTACGCTCAGCCCACAGCTGCTGCTGGCGACTCTTAGAAGGGTTTGCAGGACAGAGGGGCCCATCTGCAAACAAGGTGACCATGTGAGGACAAAGGGACCACAGGCCCCGGTGGGGAGACCACTGTGCCCATTTCACATATGAGCAGACCAAGGCTGCAGGAGGAGGGTGCCCCCCCTACACGAGCTGGCTGGGGAGCAGGAGGGGCTCATACACCCAGGCCAGAGTCCTGCTTCTGGCCAGTGCCCTAGCTCCCCTGCCAGGGGCTTCCTCTTTTGTCCCCTAGCCTTGCAGGGCCAGGGTGTAAGGAAGCCAGCCATCTCTGCTGGCCGCCCTGGTAAGGAGGTTAGAGGGTCAGGACAAAGGAGGGTCCAGGAAGGACCAGGCCCAGATATCAGGTGGAACTAACCCCCTGCTTCCACTGAGCCCTGGGTAGGATGTGGTTCAGGTGGAGCCATGTCTGCTAGCAGCCAAGCCAACCTCCCGACCATCCAGAGCTTAGGGGCCCAACAGAGCCCAGCTGAGGGAGGGGCGGCCATGAGTCTGCACACAGCAGCCACGGCCAGCTGGTGACAGCATAAAACCTGGAGATCCCCAGGCACCTTTGGGGGTATGAGGGTTGGGATCCCAGAGTATCCAGACAGGTCAGCCCTATCCCTCTTCTGACTTGTGGTCACTGCCCTCCCAGATTCCTACCACTCAAACTCCCAAGGATAGGCAGGACCCTTCCAGTGTCAAGGACAGGACACGCCGGGGCGGGGCGGGGGGCGCTCCCGGCTGAGGTGCAAACCCTGATCTCAAAGGGCAGACCTCACCAAGCAGCATCACAGGCTGGCAGGAGCAAGGAGGGTGGGCTCTGTGTGTCTCACCGCACTCTGGGGTGCTGCACAGAGCCTGCCCTGGCTCTGCGCCAGGAAGGGGCTCTTGTTGAGCCACTTGTCAGATGGAGAAACTGAGGCAGGGTGGGCCCAGTCAGAGTGTCAGTGTAGATACTGTGACCCCTGTGGCTTCAGGGACTCTGAGCCATGTGGCAGTTCTTCAGCCCACCAGCTATGCACAGACAGGCCCACAGGCTCCTTCCTGGACGCCCAGGCCCCACACCCACCTGAGCAGCACCAGGCAGCCAGGCTCCAGCATCAACTCCAAACAAACAGCCCTGACCCCAGAGGACACAAGCCCTAGTGGCCACCATGAAGGCCGTTGGGGGTGGGGCCGAATGACGCCCAGAGTTCCAGGCTATGATTCAGATCTGCCCAAGTGCCCAGCTGGTGAGCTGCTGGCTGATGTCCTTGCCTGGGACCAAGCCACTGTGGGAGCAGCTGCCTCATGTAGGCTGGGCCAGCTCCCCTCAAGACCAGAGACAAAGGCTCGGCGCCTGTGGCTCAGTTGGCTAAGGTGCCAGCCACATACACCTAAGGTGGCGGGTTCGAATCCCCAGCCCGAGCCCGCCAAACAACAATGATGGTTGCAACCAAAAAAATGGCCGGGCGTTGTGGCGGGTGCCTGTGGTCCCAGCTACTTGGGAGGCAGAGGCAGGAGACTTGCTTGAGCCCAGGAGTTGGAGGTTGCTATGAGCTGTGATGCCATGGCACTCTACCCAAGGGGATAGCTTGAGGCTCTGTCTCAAAAAAAAAAGACCAGAGACAAAGACAGGCCAGTCGTAGCAGGTGGCCCTCGACCAGCAGAGAATTGTTGCCTCTCCTCTGGGACTGTCTCTTCATCTAGAACTTGGGATGGTGGTTCTGGGCACGGCCTCTCCCAGGTGACTGTGAGGTGGGGGGAGGGCCTCCTGAGAACGATGGGGGGACTGTGTGTCTTCAGGAATCAGAGTTCACTTTAAAACTGAAGAAAGTGCTAGAGTGACCTCTCATCCAGAACCAAGCCAGGTCTGGTTTCTGGATGAATGTGCAGAATGAGGCCATGTCAAGGCAGCCCTTGGGTCCTAGGCAGCAACTGGAAAGAATAGTCCAGGAAGGAGCAGGCCCAGACATTAGGTGGAACTAACCCCCTGCCTCCACTGAGCCCTAGGTAGGACATGGGCCAGGTGGAGCCGTATCTGCCAGTTGAGTGGGGAGTTGACGGCACAACTCTGGCTGAGTGGGGAGTTGACGGCACATTCCAGAGGCCTCTCGGAGCACACTGATTAGCACCAAAAGGGCTGATGCTAAGCCCTGGGTAAACAGTCCCTCTGTAACCTAGAGGCAACCTCACCCCCGGCATTCCAGGCTGACCGAGGTGGTGGATTCCTGCCCACATGGCCCATCCCACAACACCTGGAACTAGGCGACCTGAGAACACAGGATGGTGCTCTGGCCTCTGCACGCTCATCACAGCACTCTGACCTGACATCTGTATGGTGAAGCCACACTGCGTGGAGCTCTCCCCAATCCAGCTCCCACCTTGTCCTCTGAAATCACAGAGCAAGCCTGGGCCACTCAGGACCAACCACCAGATAGCAGAGACCCTCCCCAGCTCAACAACGGCCCCATCACCATCCCTATGTGCCCAAAGGCCCCAGCATGTGGGGCAGCTTTCTGCTTTCCCACTTGGGACCTTCCTATGTCACAGAGCTCCGACCCAAATGACAAATAAATGGGGGGGCTAGCCTGTCATGAGTCAGGTGTGGTTATAAAGCTGGGGATGCAGGGAGGGTGACTGGGTCTATGGCAGTGGTTCTCAACCATCCTAATGCCGCGGCCCTTTAATACAGTTCCTGTGGCTCGTGACCCACGGGTTGAGAACTGCTGTTGTATGATCTCTTGGGGGCCACTGTGGACAATTAACCAGTGAGTGCTAGAGAATGAAACAGGTGCTCAGGGTTCTTTCCAGAGGGGACACTGGAGTTGGACCTGATGACAAGGCGGCCCTGCGGTGGAAATCTGGCAGTCAGTGAGCTGTCAAAGGCAGGGAATGAGGCTGGATCTGAGGAGGCTCTGGGCCTCATTATAGCAGACGGGGTCCCCTTAATGTCCCCCCAGTGAGCATGTGAGGTTAGGGTTAGCCCTTCCCATCGAGCGCCTCCCTGTGCCAGGTGAGGCACAGCCCACTGGTGAGCTGAGTGCCCAGCAGGCAGCACCACTCAGGAACCAGGGGTCGCCCTGCGAATGTCCAGGGGCTGGGGATGGAGAAGCCACTGTCAGCTCCAGCAGCTGCCTGGAGACCTAGGAGGAGGACAGGTGCGACTTCTCTGACAAGGAGGAAAGAGCTACACAATATCCCCTAGAATCTCCTCGCCACAGCCTGGGACAGGACACCAACCCCCAGTAGGACAGCCTGTGACCTCCCCAAAGGACGACTCTGTTCTCAGGACACAGAGTGGCCAGCTGTCCTCCAGGCTTTCTGGGCACTGCCCCCACCCAAGGCCTGTTTCCTTCACAGGGACAGACCCTGGTGTCCACCCTAAGAATAGCCAGAGTGGCACCAAGGGCCATCACAAGAGCTCTGGCTGCTGAACAGCTCCCAGCAGCTGCCCCCAGGCTGGGGCCACCTTTACAAACACGGGCACCCAGCCCAGGCAGATCTGGGTGCCCACATCTCCTTGGCAGCTCTGGGTCCAGGACATGAGGTTGGGATGCTAACATAGCCCCACCCTATGATTCACCTGAGGGCAGCACCCTGGGCATCTCAGCCTGCCCACCCTGACTTGTGTAAACTGTCCCAGCCTGGCTGGCTCTTTGGGGACCTCCCCAGCACTTGGGGAGGAATGTGACCTGGCCACCTGCTGCTGGTGGGTGGGGCAGTGGCACTGGACCCTCAGGAGGGCGTGTGGAGGAGGGGATGGACAGCCCTGCTCCTGCCAGGGATGAGGGAGGCCATCTAGGAATGTCACTAGGTCGTCTCTGTAGGTAGCCGGTATGGTCCAAGCTCAGTCCTCCCCCAACCCCACTGCCTCAGGGTTCCGTTCAGTGAAATGGGGACAATATTGGGACCACCTTGACCCTGGCGGATGGGCATCACAGAAATACTCCCTGCACGTAGGAATGAGCTGGCATCTCATGGTGCTGTCATGGGAGGACCTGATATGATATCTCTACTTCAGGTGACAGTCCTGAGGTCCAAAGACCTGGTCGAGAGCTTGGAGCTATGACCAGACACATCACGTGCAAGTCACACAGGTTTTGTGATTTCACAGTGGGCAACTTGGGCACATTGGTGATGCCGTTGGGTGGGAGTGAGGGTTGATTTCATATGCCAGCCTGGCTGGGCTACAGTTCAGTCAAACACCACCCATGATGCTGGTGTGAAGGTTTTCTGCAGAGAAGATGAACAGGCCAGGCACGGTGGCTCTCGCCTATGATTACAGTACTTTTGGAGACCACTGAGACAGGAGACCACTGAGCCTAGGAGTCAGAGGCTGCTGTGAGCTGTGACTGCATCTCTGCACTCCAGTCTGGGTGACAGAGGGAGACCCTGTCCCCACCCCTCCCATAAGAACTCTCAAACCTGTAGACAGGGAGCCAGTTTGCACATCACCCTCCAGGGTGCCTGGGCTCATCCTACGGCTGAGGCTGTAAGAGTGAAAGCCAAGGCTGCTGGAGGAGGCCCCAGACTGCAGCAGGGGAGTGCCTGGGTGCCCGGCCTCCCAAAGGAGGGTTCCTTATAGCTCTGTCCTTCTCTACACACAGAGAGAACTAGAAAAAAAAGATGAAAATACAGCGAACGTCAGGCAGGGGTGGACTGGTCTCCAGGGAGGCTCCATGAGACACCACCACCCATCTCCAGGCCCCTGGGCCAGGTGCTTAAAGGTAAGAGCAGGTGGTGCCAGGTCCCCACACAAACTCTGGAAACACAGCAAGCTCCCAAAGTGACCAAGGGAAAAATCAACACTGTCAGCTCCAAATGTCCAGCTTGGGTTGGGCTCAACCCATCCCCAGAAAAACCAGGCCCTGGTGCAGGGTCTTATTTCAGGTCCTCCAAACACCACGGCCACAGGGCAACCACCTCAACTTGGCTCAGGGTGGGGCTGCCCCAACCCAGGACTCTGGACCCCAGTGGGCCTCAGTTTCCCCTTTCCATAAAAGGTCACTAACCAGATCAGAGAACATTCTTTCTTTTTCTCTATTTTCAAAAATTCTTTTGTTGTTTATTGAATATGTATGTGTCTGTTTTTAGAGATGGGTCTGGCTACATTGCCTAGGCTGGTCTTAAGTGATCCTCCTGCTGAGACCTCCTGAGTAGTTGGGATTACAGGTATGAGCCACTGTACCGGCCTCAAGTTTTTAGATACAGAGAAACACAAAGCAAAACCACAGCTAGCGCCCTTCCTGCTAAGCTGGGCTCCAGGGCACACAGGCCATCAAGGCTCCTGTCCCCACCCCTCCCCTAGAGAAACACTAGTGATTTGGGGGATATCCAGGAAAGAGCCATTTCTGAGCCTTGGAATTCTATCTGGAGTCACGTCCAAGGGTTCTCTGGGCCTGTAGCTATGGTCTATTTGGGTCCAAAATGCACCAAAGTAGCCTCAGAGCACCAAAGTCAGATGTACCCCCAGGGCAGCTCCCAGCCCTCCCAGCCCTGATTCCTGGAAGACCAGAGCCTGGCGGCTGCTGACTGAGATTGCAGGAAAGGGCACATCTGTCCTCTTGTTCCAGCAGGCACCTTCTCCTCTTCAGCTTGCAGAGTGGCTGGATAACAGCCACAAGCTTCTCGAGACCCCTGCTCTGTTCCCTTTCCACTCTTCTCAGAGTCAAAATGACCAGTACTGCCAGCTCTCAACCACTTAGGAGGCTGGCACCAGTGCTGTCTGGGCCACAGGGGAGCAAGGATCCCCATAGGTCATAAGCCAAGGCCACACAGCTGAGGAAGACAGAGCCAGGTCTCACCCTCAGGCGCTCCTAGCCCACCTGGCACCTGGGAAGCTGCAGCCCCACTCATTGTCTAGGGCCAGGACAGAGGTAAGGACTGGGACATGACTCCCACCATTGCAGGGCGACCCAAGTTCCTAACACAACCCCAGTCTCCTGAGCACTAAACTCTCCTGAAGTGGCCACAAGATAAGCTAGCACTGCCCTGAAGCCCTGACAGAAACCCTTGGGGCAGCACTGCCCTCCTCAGCACTCCCCCAGGCCCACGATTCTGCAGCCCCTCTAGGGCAGGGGCTTGAAAATGGGACCTTGGAGCCCTTGATGCTGTGAGCCCTCCCTGGCATGTTCTAGGCAGCGGAGCCCAAGGCCCACCCCACAAGGCTCACAGGCTGGTCCCCCAGACCCAGTACCGCCCTGGCACTGGGGACTCTGCAGGGAGGCCTCCTCCTATATCCTAGCCCGAGTGGGACTGTGTGGCGGGAGCGTCCCCACAGCGGCAGGCTGGCTCCTGGCAATATATGTAATAAGCTCTCAGCTGGGAACAGAAACAGATTAAGTAGCCACTTAAGAGCAGAGAGCGGGTTGTTCCCTGAACCCGGGTGGGGGCAGACAGGGTGGGGACAGGGACAGTCCTGGCTAAAGGCTGCATGTTCAGTTCCTGGAAAAAGAAGAGTGTGAAAAAAAGACCCACACATTGCCCTCTCACCCTCTGCATCCTGTTTTTATGGAAAATTAATCTAATTCCTAACAACAAAGCAAGCAGCGGACATCCTTGGGGGGCCACAATGAACACCCCTGTGGGCGAGGTCTCCCTTGGTATGGTGTGACATAAGCCAGCCCCCTCCCAGACAGCCCCATCCTGAGGGCAAGAGCTCACATTTCAGCCACCCCTACAGAGAGACCAAGGATGGATGGAGGCTTCTAGGCAGGGAGGAGGTGGAGAGGCTGGCTCTGGCCTGCCCCCCTCAGCAAACCTCAGCCAGGCCTCACTCCCTCAAAGATTGAGCCAATCTGCTGGGGAAGGGCAGCTGCCATGATGGACAGGTCAGAACGTGCTGGGGACACCAGGAGCTACAGGACCTGGCCCCAGGGATGGCAACACAATAGTTGCAAACATGGCCACGGAGCTGGAGCCCTAGCGCTAAGCCTGGCTCTCCCTGTTCTAGCTATGTGACCCCTCTGGGCCTCAGTTCCCTCATCTGTAGAATGGAGACCCCCAACCCTGTTTACTTGGAGGCTACAGAGACGCCCCACATAAAGCTACTAGCACACTGCCAGTATTAGCACTAACTCTCATCACTGTGCATGTTGAGGATGCCTCATCCAAAACGTCTGGGTTCCGGGGCATTTCCAGTTTCAGGCTTTTTGGATTTGGGAATTTGCCTGTCCCCTTGGATTACCTAGTGGGGGCTCCAGGGTCTGCCCATGCACCCTCACCCCACACAGATGACCTGGTATTTGCTCCTTCCCCCATGATGCCCCCTGGCCTGGCACGGTGAGCTGCCTTATGAGGTCAAGTCCACTGCCCCAGGAGCGCACAGTCTACCAAGATACTGGGCCAGGTGTCTTCCCCAGGATGGCCCCCCAACTTCCGTCTGCTAGAAGATATGACTGTCAGTGCAGGGATCCTGTAGCCTCAGCCAGGAGTCCATGCCGTGGGCAGGGGCATGTGCTCATCACTCTCTTCCCCTTAGCCAGACCTTGGCCCCAGGCTGGTTAGGGCTCTCCCGTCAGCAACCCTCAAAGGAATTACTTGGTGCCTCCATGGCCCATAGCTCAGCCAGGCCAGCTTGTCCCCTGAGCAGCCAAGCTGTAGGCTGGGCTTAAAGCTGAATGTCCCTCACTGGGCCGACCTCCACTCCCCTCCACCAGGCCTCACTCCCTCTGCATCCTGTTTTATGGGTGTCACTAGCTCCAAGGTCACTGGGGACCTGGGCTCTGCAGAGATGCCCTGAGGGTTTCACTGAAAAGCTCCTTAATTAAGCCCCGGCTAGGAGTCCTGCCCTCTGTGGCCTTGAGCCTTCAGGCACCTTGTCTACAGTCCAGGAGGACCAGCCTGTCCCCACTGCACCCTAAGTCACCTGGCAGGTTGTCCTGAGAGTGACCCAAGGCTAAGCAGGGTGGGCGCCAGAGATAAAAGTCAGCAGGGTACAAAGAGCCCCAGATAGCAGCCTTGATGGCAGCATAGTGGCGTGCACCAGCCACTACTGCAACAAAGGGTCTGAGGCTCAGAGAAGCAGAATGACCTCTGAGTCACTCAGCAGCACAGCTGGGGCCTGGAGCCACATCTGCCTGCACAGGCTACATGGGACATGACCAGGAACCAGGCCTGGGCACTACCCAAACCCCATTGTACAGGTCCCAGCATGCTGCTGGGCAGAGGGGAGAGAGCGAGGCTTATTCACCACTAGCCTCCAGGACTCCCATGGTCCCTAGCCCACCCATAAGTGACAGCGATAGTGTTCAGGGTAGGCAGAATTTGGGGCCAGTTAGGGGGTCCCACCTCCACCTATATCCAGAGCAGAGCAGGAAAGAGGTGCTGGGAAGGGTCCCCATTGGGGACAATGTCCAAATCCTGTCTGCACAGCCCTGCAGGGAGACTCAGCATAGCTGACCGGAGAGCTAACCTTAGAGCCACAGAGACCACAGGGTCCAGCAGGTCCTCACATCTGCATGGGCTGAAACCCCAAGTTTGTGCCAGAGCTGGGAAGGAGGGGCCAGAAACCTGGAACAGCTGAGAGGGGAGGTAGTGCTGTGGCTGTCTGTGGCTCAGCCACTGAAGGACGACCATGCGGCTCTCAGCCTTGATGTGGACCAGGTTACAAATAACCAGACAGACAGACTGTGAGTGCCCTGGGGGTTAGGCTGGGGTCTACCCAAGGCCCCCAGGGCCATAGGCAGGTCGGCTAGGGACACCAGCCCCCATGGGCCTGAGTCTGGCCAGGGACATGAAAGAGCCACAGTTCAGCTTGTTCCCCGTAAAATGGCCTGACACTCTGCACCTCCCGCTCTCTGTGGGAAGGCTCTTAGCAGCCCAGGCTGTCCAGTCACCCTTCACAAAGGCACGAGCTCTGGAGGCCACTCAGACTAGGGTGGGACTGCTCCCCCCATGCCTGGGCCTGCCTCCCCTCTGATGAGTGACCACACAGGGCCCAGCCCAGGCAGGCACACCCACAACACCCACTGAACACGTAGATGGACATACACATAAATGGACACACACGGCCTCCCAGCTGGGAGGGCCTCCAGGGTGCCTGGAAGGTCTGGCAGCCTCGGAATGTGACCCAGCCTGTTCTGCCTAGAAGCTGCCAGAGCTCCTGGGAGAAGCACTGGCCCCTAATCTGCTTGCTGTAGACGCCCTTGGCCGAGGTGTCTCCTAGACCCAGACCAAGCTGCTCCCACTGAACCTCCTACCCCCCAAACACCCAGTCTCAAATCCCGCCTTGCCCTCCAGTCAAGGAGGGAGCAACGGGCTGTCCCTCTAGGAGTAGACGAAGATGGACTGCTGAATGGGAACCCTAGGAGAGGGGGTTTGCCCACCCAGCTAGGGGCCCAGGAAGAGAGACCCTGCCCAGACACAAGAGCTAGGTGGCACAGAGGCCTTAGCAGGAAGTGAGTGTCCATCATGTGCAGTGTGGGGTCCCACCCTGGGTTGCCTGTCCAAGCTTGCCTGAGGGCTAAGAACAGGGGCCTGGACATCCCACCTGCAACCCCAAGGTCAAGATCAGAGGAAGGTCCAGCCACACTGCACGTCTCCCAGGGCTATCTGGACAAGAGGGGTCTGTATAGTACGTGGACTCTAGACCCCACCCCATGCAGGCCCCTCCTAGAGCTTCCTTCGGCCTCCTTCCTGATGTACCAGCTACGCTCATCCCTTGCCTGTCTGCCAAAATGAAGAAATCAGCCCCCCAAAGGGTAAGCAGGCAGGGCTCACATGGCCTGCTCCCCATAGGGCTGCCCTGCCCTGGGCCCCCAGCCTCGATCACCCACCCTGCCTAGCACTGCTGCCTTACAGAGATTGGGGCCCATCCTGCACCCTCTCCCCACAGGGAAGGTCTGCACCACTGATAAGGTCTGGGCCGCGGCCCCCAGTGCAGCCCAGGAACACGTCACCAGGCAGGGATGGGCAAGCCGACCTGAGCCTGAGGGCCAGGGAGCATTGCTTGCCACCTCCTCCTGGCCTGTGTTCACATTCCCTTCCCACCCACAGAACGGTGCTTCCTAGCGCTGGCCCTGACTGGCTGCAGTAATACCCACTAAAGAGAGATATAGGCACGAGCTGACGGGGACAGGCAGGGCAGTGTGTGATTTCCCAGGAAGCAGGTCCCACCGCCCCTACACACAAAGAGGAGGAGACAGGAATGGACATTTGCCGGACCAGCCAGAGGGCTGAACAGGGTCCTAGGAAGATGTCCAAGGAAGCAGGGAATACCGGCTAGGCGTGGTGGCTCACGCTTGTAATCCTAGCATCCTGGGAGGCTAAGGCAGGTGGATTGCCCTGAGCTCAGAGGTTCTAGATCAGCATGAGCCAGGGTGAGACCCCCATCTCTACCAAAAAAAAAAAAAAATAGCCGGCATTCTGGCAGGCACCTGTAGTCGCAGCTACTTGGGAGGCTGAGGCTAGAGAATCACTTAAAAGAAGGGTTGGTGGAGGTTGCTGTGGGCTATGATTCCACAGTATTCTACTGAGGGCCGCAAAGTGAGACTCTGTCTCCATAAAAAAAAAAAAATAAAGAAGGAAGCAGGGAATACCACACTGAGCCCATGAGGAGTGGCCTCCAAACAAGTACAGGGCCTAGCTAACCCTGGCAGCAGGGGAGCGCTGTCCTGGAGTGCTTATCTCCCTGGAGATACACAAGACAGGTGCCCAGAGTAGTGTGTGCACAAGAGGTGCAGATGCCCATCCCACACGAAGTGCTCCAGAACCCTCCACCCTCCCAGCTCAGTGAGCCAGCCCCTGGGAATTTATCTGGGCTAGAGGTGGGGGACAAAAGGCTGTGCACTAAGATGGTCACTACAGTCTAGCAGATCATGATAGGATTGGGGCAGGAAGCTTGGGTGTTCCTTTCCAGCAGCTTAAAGGGACCCACATAATCCAGGAGATGTGGCAAGAGTCCCCACCATGCCCATGACACTCACTCCATGAGCAAGGGAGGAGACAGTCCCTCCCAACAGCAGGACAAGGGTCCTTGTGCTCTGGTGTGGCTTCAGTAGGTCTGGGGCAGAGGGCAGGGAAGAAGGACGTCATGGCATGGACAGCAGGAGGGACCCAGCAGCCAGGCCCCAGTGGCCCACAAAGGAAGACAGGACACTCTGGGGGGAAAGCTCAGACCTCACCAACTAGACTTGGTCTGAATGCAAAATGCCTGTGCTCAAAGACACCTTTAGAAAGACAGCTGGACCGGAGCAGCCCAGAACCCGGAAAGTGCTCCAGCAAGGGGTAGCAAAAGGACAGACGGACGACTCAAGATACATCACCGAGTTGACAAAGCACCAGAGCCGGGGGCAGGGAGAGCAGAGGCCACAGCTGTCCAGGCTGGAGGCAGCCATGGGAGCCAAGTTAGCGGACGCAACGCAATGCTGTGGTCTGTGGGCTGACGGGTCAGTGGGTGGGGGCAGGCGTCCCACAGAACTAGGCTCCTCCTACCACGGGCAGATGGGGTCCTGGCACGGGAGGGGGGGCCCTGCAGCCCTACTAGCTGCTCTGTCATAGGCAGCACATGGCAGGTCACACAGGGACACACACACAGAAGCCCCGGGTCCGTGTTGCAAGGTCATGATGTGGTGTTACTGGCCCACGGACAGGAGAGGAGGGAAAACTAAGGCAGTGGGGGATGGTTTTATTTCCCCTTCATGTTGTGACAATAATATAACGATGTTGTTTTCAACAGTGTTTTAGCTATAAAGGGAAATGTAGTAATGGGTCCGGGCCTGGGGGGTCCAGGAGGTGAAGAGACCAGACCCCAGGCTCTGGAGGCCCCCTCAGACCATACCTCGTCTCCTTCTGCTGGGCAGCACCTCTCACAGTCCAGGAATCTGTTTAAGCCAGTTTAGTGTTACTGCAGAGATGGAGGGCTGGGGCAGGCAGCTTTAGGCATAGGGAGGGCATGGGAGAAGACCAGGCCCGGACCTAACACACCCGGGCACTGCGGGGATCCAAGGCGTCAGCTGGACAGGGCCTGAGGAATCTGGTTCCTCTCATGGCCTCCACTCCCCTCCGGGGCAGCTCCCTAGCCTGCAGGACTCACGGACACAGCTGGGGAGAACTGTGGCCCCGACCCCCTGCTACCCTGGGAGTCAGCTGGCTCTTCTCAGGCCCATTTTAGCTACCCATCAACAGCAAAGGAAACCACAGGAGCTGGCTGAGGTAGCCACTGTCCCTCTTGGCCAGAACCTGAGGAAGGAGAAGGGGCCTTGCTATATATACTTACAGAGAAAAACAGTGTGCAGATTGGAGCCTGGTAAACACCCGCAGCTGAACCCCTGCCGGCCCGTGAGAGGGAGCCTAAAAATACTCCCTATAATTATGCTATTAAAACACACCAGAAAAATTGATCCACCCCCCTCAGCAAAGGCTCCCGAGATGGCAGCAGGGAAGCGGGAGGCCTTGCACGTTGGCATTACAGGGACCAGGGGCCTGGCTCTCATTTCTCCCTGAGGATAGTCAGTGTCTCCAAGGGTCTCAGATCTACAAATGGGAAGGGTATCCTGGGAGCCAGCACCCATCCACCCCAGAGACACCTGCACATATGAGTGGAAGGCCAGATCTGCAGGATCTGCAGTGTCATGTGTGACCCCAATCCTGGGGATGACCTAGACATGGGGGGGCGGGGGGGGCAGTAGGTGCCAGAGTGGCTGAGACTTCCTGCTGGGTACAACACCTCAGCTGAGATGGTACACCTGAAAGAGGCTGGTCACACTTAGCTAAGAGAAACCCAGGAATCAGGACCATATGGGAAGCTCGGCACACTCACCAGAGAGCCTTCTTTGGACACCAGGGTGGACAGAGTCTAAAAGGTTTAAAGAGGGAATTTAGTCTTATCTGATTCAATAGTTCATGTTCTTCACAGAAGTATTTGTGTATTACCTGTGTAATTAAAACTAAATATGAATTAGAGTGGGCCCCTCTCTAATTCCCCGGCTGGTAAGGGTGTTCTGGAGGAGAGGAGAGGCCCCCACCAGAGGACTACACCTAGTCACCCTCAGAAACACCTGCTCCCTCCAGCCATCCACTAAAGGCAGGTGGTCCTGAGGGGTGTGGGGCCCCAGAGCCTCCATCCCACCCTCCTCCTCTTGCTCTGCTGCTACTTTCCTCCTTCCAACCAGACTGGCCTCCCCACCCACCCTTGCCCACCTCACCCCAGCCCCACGCACCGTGAAGGTCTCTGCTCACCAAATCTGCACAGCCCAGCACTAGCAGCTCTGCTTGGCTGTGCTGTAGGGGAGGGGGCTGCACCCCATTCAGGATGATACCATTGGGGAACCTCATTTTGGATGGCCTTACTTGTTGCCCTTTATTTCCTTTCCCACCTAAGCTCAGCTCTGGGGGCCCAGAGCTGTGTCTGGCCAGGCTCCCTTTGCAGGCTGGTCAGAGGGCCAGAGTGAACTCTGCCCCCAGTGCCCACTACCGCTGGCCCTGAACCAGAGCTTGGGCTCCTGGCTCCCACCCAGAGCTCAGTCCTACAAGACCTAGCCAAGAGAATGCATGAATGGATTTGTGAGTGCACAGGAATCTGTGTGCGGCAGGCGCAGAGCGCAGGGCTGGGCCAGCCACACACACACACACACACACACACCACACACACACACACACACACGTTTCTGTGCGTGGAGCTGGAGCTCAAGGAAGACAGCCCTGCCAGGCCCTGGAGCCAACTCCTTCCTGGGAACCACCGTTAGTGCCCAAGGGACCCCACGGTGGGTGGCCCTTGTCCAGTCAGCTCCCCAGAGGCCTGGCCCAGGGCCCAGCTGCTGACTGGCGGCACTTGGTACACGTGCAGCACATCTGGGAAAGTGTTCTGGGGCTCAGGGGCTCCTGGGCCCCAAGACGGTGTGAGGAAATGCTGGCCACTCCCCATGAGAGGCCAGCTCCGCCCAAAGCCCCAGAGACCAGAGACTTCAGACTGAAGGACTGTCAGGCTCTGTAGTCTAACTAATATCCTAATTTATGGGAGGATGGGAGGAGACTAGCCCCAAAGAGAGGTCTGAGGGCCTGGCAACTCAGATGGTGAGGAGAGATCACTGCCTCCCACACACCCCTTCAAGTCAGCTAAGCCTTGCCCTCTGCTCCCAGCCTCCTTCCTCTCTGTCCTCCCAGAGACCTTCCACCCCAAGCTCCCTGATGGCTTTGACATCTGCCAGCAGCAGGTGTAGGAAGCACCCACCCCAGGAAGCAACAACCTCACCTTGGACTCATCATTCCCCACCTATGATCCTGGGTGAGTAAAATGCCTTCCCTTGACCCAGGAGGTTGACGGTAAAAAGTGGGACAGCAGATGCCACCACATGCCTACAGTCCTAGCTCTTTGGGAGGCTAAGTTGGGAGGATCACTTAAGTCCAGGAGTTTGAGGCTACAGTGAACTGTGATGACACCACTACACTCCAGTCCAGAGGACAGAGTGAGACCTTGTCTCAAAAAAGAGAGAGAGAGAGGGACAACCAGCAGATATGGAAGATGCTGGAAGATGGAAGATGTGGTGGTCCCACCCCTCTCTCTTCTCCTCCAGGAGGCTCAGGCCCCCAGGATAGGCTGAGGCTGACATTAAGAGGGATGGGATCTGGATCTGACAACTCTGAGGACAGCACTCATGGGGATAGGAGTTGCCAGTCATGACTCCTTAGGAGAAACACAGAACCAACATCACACCTGCCAGGTGAAGCTATAGGTCACTGTGCCAGTATTACCGCCTCTGCAATGCCTGAATTGTCTACCACCCAAGTATGAAATTGCTTTAGTATCAAGAAGAAAAATACATATATGAACAAAGAAGAGAATGTCTAATTATGTATTTCCAAAATAACCAAAGACCAACATCTATTGAATTGAAAAGGAAAAGGGGGTTTCTGAGGGCAGAGTGGCCAAGAATGGCTTCCTGTGAGGACTCACACTGGGTGGAGGTGGGGATAGAAGTGTCAAGGGAGGATACCCTCCCCGCCCCAGGAGCAGACCGTGGGGCACAGGAGACCCATTAGCATGAGGATAAGACCTTCTCCATCTTTGAGAACAGAAAGCAGATTTAACGCCACGTCAGCATAGGAGGGACACCACCCAGGAAGCAGCCTGGGGCAGGATCAAAGATGGGCCACCTCCGCCCACCCTGAGCAAAGACACTTCCCCTGCAGCACCCTCTGCACTGGGCCCAGGCGAGCACCTGCAGGTCAACCACTCACTGCTGCTGGGCAGTCCCTGCCCCTCCCCTAATCACACATACTCACACATGTGCACACTCGCACACACAGCCTTGGTACCATGAACAGGGCCTGCTCACTCCTGCAGACTCATTCTGTCTTCAAGCCCAGTGTGGAGGCAGGAGCCCCCTATGCCACCCAACCCCCATCTTTAATGCCAACAGAGCAAGGCCTCAGAGGTGATAGGCTGGTTCTCTGCAGGCGCTGAGACCCCAGTACAGTCACCCTCTAACGGCAAAGCTGAGATTCTTGAAATCCCAGTAATCAGCCTGCAGGTCCTGCCTTTCACCCCATTCAGGAGCAGCAGATCTGGTTGCTGAGTGATGGCTAACAAGTCCCTGCTGTCCCCAAGGCCGCTGTTTTCTCAGTGCTAAGGCAAAAGAAAACCCTTCCCATATGTCTCACAGGACACAGGGAAAGTGATAGTGAAAAAGGCCTGAAAAGGAGGAAGTGTCCTCCATTTTAACTGGTACAGTCCGTAACGACAACCCATCCCGCCCAGGGGACAGCCAGTATGCTGGTGGGTGTGCCCCACCAGGCCCAGTCATGAAGCCTTCTGAGAAGCAGAAGCCGTGTTGGGCTTGCCACAGTCAGTGACAGTTCCCACTGCCCCACTACTTGGCTTTCTGCTTCTGACTGCCCCTGAAAGAGGTGTGGCCCTGTCCTATTGAAACCACAAAATGTCCTGCTCTGACAACTCTCTAGAAGCTTCCAGCTCTGGGTCCTGATGTCCCAGGGCTCTGGGGACAACTGGTGAGCATGCCAAAGGTGGCCACTGTCCCTGGGGACAGGGACGGCTTTCCCAAGGCCCCGCATGGGCAATGAAGGCCAGGGGCGCCCAGCATGACTCAAGCCTCGCCACAGCCGCTGCCTGGGCCAGTTGGGCATAATCTGACTAATAACCTCTGAAGACCTTCTTTATTCATTTCCAAAACACCGCGGAACTACCCACCTCTGGCCAGCACTCACAGAGAAGAGAAGCTCAGAAGACAACAGAGTGAGTGTTCTACCACTGGCCCCTGGGGAGCTGCCCACGCCCTGGGACCAGAGAGCCAGACACCACAGTCCCAGGTGTCACTAGGCAGGGCTCCCTGCCGGCTCTACATCCACCTCCCTGAGAAGCTTTACCCCAAATTGCTGCAGCACAAGCCCCAGGTCCAGACACGGGATCCTTGTGGGGTGTGGCCTGGGCATCAGTATTTTTTAAATTAATAGGCTTTATTGGGTGGCGCCTGTGGCTCAAAGGAGTAGGGCACCGGCCCCATATACCGGAGATGGTGGGTTCAAACCCAGCCCCAGCCAAAAACTGCAAATAAATAAATAAAAATTAAATATTTTTTTAAAAAATAGGCTTTATTTTGGGTCAGTTTTAGGTTTATGGAAAGTATTATACAGAGAGTTAGTCATCAGTACTTTTTCAAAGCTTCCCAGGTGACTGTAGCATGCAGCCTGAGTGAGGTAGGCATCTGGAGAACAGGGCTTAGAGCTCCTGCCAGAGGCATCCATGTGGGCAGCAGCTGAGGGGCCAGAAGAACCCAGGCCCCCAGATTAATTCTCAGGGGTCACCAAATCACGTCCAGAGGCTGAATGTGGACCTACCATCTGTCTTAGTACAGCCTACCAGCTAAGAATGATTTCTACATTTCTTAATGGCTGGAAAAAATATCAAAAGAGGAATATTTCCTAATGTAAAAATATTTACCAGCTGGCCCTTTAGAGAAAAACTTTGCCAGCTATGTGCAAGGAGCATACACCATCTTAGGGAGGGTGAACTCAGCCAGGAAGAGCCCCCGCCCGCGCAGGGACACAGGAAGAAAGAGGAACACTCACCCCAGATACACTTCCTATCTGGAAATGCTACAAGCTGGGCGGCAGGTGCCCTGGGGCAGGCAAGGTAGATCCCACCAGCAGCGTCAGCTAGACCACACCTCCCGGCTGGGCTGTTCTACTAGTTTTGCCCATCTGGGCTTCCAAAGGCAGCGGGAGGATAACTAGGCAGCACCGTTTACCACCCTGCTGGGCTGTGCTCCACTGAGCGTTGGGGCTGCCGGCTGCTCCTTCAACACCGGGCTGACTGGACAAAGTTTCAAAAACCCTCCTTTCAACTTCAATGGCTACCTTTGATTCCTGCCTAGACCATTTCCACCAAGTTTCCGTGTCTGTCCAGAGCATACATGCAGTAGAGGGACCACTGTCCCGCCAGAATAGAGGTGGCAGCCACCTCCCTGGAGGGACCACAGAGGCACTTGAAGGGCCTTCAGAGTAAAAACACCCCCGCCCACCACGGACTGATGCATCTCCACACTCAGACCTTCACATGTAAACCATCCCATTTTTCCGTGGAGTAATTTAATCAGACTGCTTTCCAGCTCCGTCACAGCAGAGGGGCTGGCAGGGCCAAGTGAGCTCCCGGCCCTCTGCCCTGCACAGCGGGACAGGGAGGGGTATGAGGCTTGAGGCCTCGGAGCAGCAAGAACCACACCAGGGTGCTTTCGGGAAGGGGTTCTGACTGCTTGGCAAACAGGGGACACTGATGACACGGTTGGGGACCCCCCAAACTGTCCCTAGGCCACAGCTTCCTGGGGGTGGCCCTCCCCAAGCCTAGGGCAAGGCCTGCCCAGCCCCTGGGAAACGGAGCCCAGTAGGGCTGGGAAGGGCAGGGAGGAGCCCTGGCTATTTTTCTAAAGTACAGAGCTGCCCGAGTCTGCCTGAGGGGGTGCAGGGAACGGGGCCCACCCAGGGCACCATGCTAGTTCTACTCTGGAGGCTCCAAATTAAACAGCTCCGGGCAGGAAGCCCGCCCTCTCCCAGACTGGTCAGGAAGTCTGCTCCAAGTTTGCGCTTTTAAAAAAAAAACAGGAGAGCGATTCGCGCTCTCCTCCCCACCGCCCGGCCTGTCCCACAGGGGACAGCAAGGCCCCCGAGGACGGCCCCAATGCCCCGCGCGCGACGCCTGCCCGCACCGTGGGCGCTGGGGTGCAGTCTCTGCCCGACCGCCGCCGCCCTTCCTGCCCGGCGCTCGGACCGACCCGGCGCGCTCATGCTTCTGGAATGCGGGAGCCCAGGGTCGCGCGTCCCGGGGAATCTCAGCGCCCGGCCCCCCGCGCTCGCGCCCACTCACCGGCCAGGAGCGCGCAGGGCAGCAGCAGCCAGTAGAGCGCGGCGCCCAGCACGTGCGGCTCCATGCCTGGCGGGCCGGGTCCGGGTCGTCGGCCGCGCGGCGCTAAGGGGCAGTGCTGGGGCCCAGCGCCCAGAGCGCCATGGTGCTGGGACCGGTCACTGCACGTGCCGCGGCCAGGACTCCGGGGACCCGCGCGCCTCCTTCTCCTCCGCGGGCCGGGGCTGCACTCGCTCGGGCTCAGCCTGCCCCTCGGCGGAGCCCAGCGCGCGGATCTCCGAAGCTGAGCTGGGCCGGACGCGGCTCGTGGCTCCCGCCCTCCGCCCGCGGGCCTTTATAGCTCGGCCCCCGCACGCCCGCCCTCCCCGGCGTGCCCGCCCCCGCCCCGGCCCTGACGGCAGGCGCGGCCAAGCAACACCCCCACTGCCCGGCGCCCCGCTCTGGCCACGCACCCCGCCGGCCCCCTCAGGCCTCTGCTGGCACGTTGGGCCGAAGACCCCAGTCCGACGCACGCCCGGGAGGACCCCACCACCCAGTAGCCTTGGCACCGCCGCTTGGTGTGTGCGTGGGGGTGGGCAGGGGCCTCAGCGCCCTGGACTGGTCAGGCCGGAGCCCAAAAAAGGCTACTTAGGTGGGCCCTGGCCTGCCCCGACAGCACCCCACGAACAACTGCGCCCGCGTGGCCCAAGCGACTTTCGTTTTGCTTGCGGAGACGCGAGGACGCAGCGCCCCCTGGGGACCGCGGGGCAGCGGGACGGACGCGGCCAGGCCTCCTGACTCTGGTGCCGGACCGGCTGCTCAGGCCGCCAGCCGCGCTGTGGTTCCCGTGCGGTCACACTGGGGCTTGGGGCTGCTTCCAGCCGCGCCTCCCTAATCACTCTGCAATAACATGATAGTGACCACAGCCAGAGCACCTGCTGCGGCCTGCTGTCACCTTGGTGGAGAGGCTGGATCAGAGTCCTGGCACCTCACCCAGGCCACCTCAGTTTGGTGATGGGGATCTCTGTGAGTGGGCAGCCTTAGTGGTGCAGCTGGACTCAGTCGCACTGAGGAAGGAGCTGGGTGAGGGAAGCCCCTGTGGTCACCACTGAGCCTCAAGGCGCTGCTGGCTGATATGAGCCCAAACACAGCTAAGACCCTGCAATCTGAATTAAAAAGTAAGGCCAGGCCTATGGCTCCCACACTCTAGGAGGCCGAGACAGGAGTGCTGGGTCTCAGGAGTTGGAGACCAGCCTGAGCAAGAGCCAGACCCCCTGCCTACTAAAAAATAGAAAAACTAGCCATCGTTGTGGTGAGCACCTGTAGTTTCAGCTACTCCGAAGGCTGAGGTGTGAGATTGCTGTGAGCTAAGTTGATGCCACAGTACTCTACCCGGGGCAACAGAGTGAGACTCTGTCTAAAAATAAATAAATGAATGAATAAATAAAATTAATTATAATTTATTAACATAAATTAAAACATAAAAGCCAGAAATGCAGGCTTTAATGCATATTTTCATGGGAAGTTTGGTGTTTAAACACTGACTCTTCTTCTCTCAGAAAGCATCTTCTGGGAAGTCTCCAAACTTGTCTTGCAGATGTACTTGCAAAGGAGCCAAAGGTGTACAAGAATTCAGTTTTTGTTTGTTTGTTTTTTTGAGACAGAGTTCACTTTATCACTCTGCATAAAGTGCTGTGGCATCATAGCTCACAGCAACCTCAAATTCTTGGGCTCAAGTGATCCTCTTGCCTCAGTTTTTTTTGTTTGTTTGTTTCTTTGTTTTCTATTTTTAGTAGAGACAGGGTCTGGATTTTGCTCAGGCTGGTTTCTTTTTTTTTTTTTTTTAATTTTTTTTTTTATTTCAACGCTTTATTTCAACTTATTTACTTTGAAGGTTTTTTTTTTTTTATTACTTCTTCCTCCTGTAGTGTTTTCTTGCCCCCCGGTGTAGTTGGGATCACAAGGTCCGGCTGTCTCGTTGTCCTGGTGTTGTTGTAGTAGAGACGGGGTCTCACACTGGCTCAATTGGCTCAG
>CAUYQV010133006.1:0-14447 GCA_963574575.1 Galagoides demidoff | reverse complement strand
TCACCTCCCAAAGTTTCCTGTGTCCCTTTGTTATTTGTTTATTTTAGTGATAAGAACACTTCACACGGCTTGGCGCCTGTGGCTCAATTGGCTAAAGCGCTAGCCACGTACACCTAAGGTGGCGGGTTCGAATCCCCAGCCGGGGCCCGCCAAAACAACAATGATGGCTGAAACCAAAAAATGGCCGGGTGTTGTGGTGGGCGCCTGTGGTCCCAGCTACTTGGGAGGCTGAGGCAGGAGACTCGCTTGAGCCCAGGAGTTGGAGGTTGCTATTAGCTGTGATGCCATGGCACTCTACCCAGGGGGATAGCTTGAGGCTCCGTCGCAAAAAAAAAAAAAAACTTCACACAAGACCTACCCTTGTACATTTTTAAGTGCACAATATCATGCTGTTAAGTTATAGGGACAGTGTTGTGCAGCAGACCCCGAGAGCTTCTTCCTTCTGTGTAACTGTAAACTGAGACCCGTTAAGCAATACCTTCCTTTCCATCTCCTGGAAAAAAACATTCTATTGTATCCAAGTTGGCTATTTAGTCATATTAGAAGATTTATGCAGAATTTGTCCTTTGGTGACGGACATTTCACTTAGTGTTACATCTTCCAAGTTCATCTATGTTGTTACAAATGGTAAAATTTCCTTCTACCTTTTTAGATTGAATACTATTTCATCATATATATATGTTATTATATATAATGTTCTTTATCCATTTATCCATCAAAGCGTTGCTTGCATCTATCAGCTATTGTGAATAACACTGTAATAAACACTGGAGTGCCGACATCTCTTCCTAGTAGTTTTTTATCCCTCTGAAGTTGCCCAAAGAGGAGTGGTGGTGAAGTGATACTGAGGGAGGACTCAAAGCCCTCCTGAGGTGGGGCTGGTTACAAGCACTACACATAAAAGTGATCAGTCCAAATCATTTATTAGGGGAACTTACAAAGTGCTACAGCAATGCTCAGGACAGACAAGGTAAAAGGGCATTCTACCTAGGTGTGTCCACAGGGAAGGGGTCATGTACAGACTTTTTATGAGCATTTAAGGAATTTGGCACAGGGTTGGAGCCAGAGTCCTTCAGTGTTTTGGCAACAACCACGTATCTGTAAGAGGTTAGTTTCAAACACAATAACCCAAATAAACATGGGCAACTTTTGAGTAGAAATTCCTCCAAAAAATAACACAGAAATGGCTAACAGGTATTTGAAAAGTTGCTTGCTATCACTAATCATCTGGAAATGCAATCAAACCACCAGGAGATGTCATCGTATGCTGGTCAAGGTGGCCATTATGAACATATTCAAAAGGACAACCAATAGAGATGAGTTTGTGGTTGTGGAGAAATTGGAACTCTTGTACCAATTGAACTCTTGGGGGGAGTTTAAAATTGTGCAGCTGCTGTGGAAAACAGGATGGAGGTTTCTGTAAAAAAGTAAAAATAGAACTGCCAACTGATCTAGCAACCCCACTTCCAGATATTCATCCCAAAGAACTCACTTTAGCACCTTCAAGATACCTTAGCAGTTTTCTTAAAAAGTCATATTGCTTTAAATAATCATTTAAATAAATTAGAGTATGAGAAAATGAAGCCTTTTTTAGTAACACAAACGCTTCCCGTTTTTGGAAATGCTCATGTCTATTTGTAGATCCAGTTTCCCTTATGATACAGGTTACTTTTCTACAACAGGAATTTCCACTAATATTTCTCCTACTGTAGGTATGATGGGGAATAATTAAACATCACATCTAAAAATAGCTTTAATTCACCTTCATTTTTAACAAATATGTTATGATTGGATATAGCATTCTAGATTGTTGACCTATTTCACTGCTTTAAAAATGCCATTCCATTGGCTCTTATTATTTTGGATAAAATTCAGTAGTAACTCTGAACATTGTTCTATGGCTCTGGTCTGTCTCTCTGGTTGCTTTTCTTTTTTTTCTCTTTATCACTTGTTTCAGCAATTTCCTGACAAAGTGCCTTCGTGTAGTTTCATATTTCCCTGACCCCAAACCCCCAGGTTTGTCAAACTTCTTGAATCTACAGTCTGATATATTTTACCAATTTTAGAAATGTATAGATGCTTTTTCTTCAGCTGTACTTATTTCCCAGCTCAGTTTTCCTTAGGTACTCTAATTACATCATTTTAGATTGTTTTAAGCTTCCATGTCACAGAGGCCTCCCCATTTTCTTTATCCTTATAAATATTATTACTGAGAATTTCACTTTTTATTAACATATTATCTACTGGAATGTTTTCAAGTTAATTGATCTTTATCTTTTGTGCTGTGTCATCCTAGTTGCTTTCTGTTGCTATTACTGGACTCATAATACTGTGCAAGTAATAAGGAAAAAGTTATTTGGCTGGCTTTCTCAGGCTGGAAATTTCAAGAGCATGGCGTGAGTATCTGCTTGGCTTCTAATGAGGCCCCCTTGGTGCATCACATCATGGCTGAGAAGCAGAAAAGCAAGTGGATCTATGGAAAGAGGAGGAAAGCACAAGAGTATCCTCCCTTTATAACAACCTGCTTTTATTTGAACTCATCCTTCCCTATAATAACTAACCCATCTAAGAATTCACTGACTGCTGTGAGCATGGCACCAAACATTTGGGTTATGAGTATCTCTTAGTAGGCCTCACCTCTTAATGGTTCAAGATCCCAATATTTCTGCACTGGAAATTAAGGTTCCAACATGAGTTTTGTTGGAGACATTCAAACCATAATATACACTAATAAATGTATCCAGTGAATTTTTAATTTGTGGTACTCTATTTTCCAGGTTCGAAATTTGCACTTGATCACTTGTTATGTCTTGTTTCTGACCTCATTATGTTCACGTTCTCTTTCAAATCCTTAATCATGTTTATAATAAATTTTTCGTGTCCTTGGCTGCTTCTTCCATCCTCTCTATCATTTATTCTTTTTCCATTGACTACATTTTCTATTGCTGGACATGGTGAGTTCTTCATTATTGAACGTCTATATTTTGTCAGTTTCTTTTTCAAAGTTTTAAATTTTGTTTAATTCAGCAGTAAATTTGATTTGCTTATAGACCAGCATGGTTCTTTTAAGACTAATTTTTAATATTTTAAGGGTATATTTTAAAGCACAGTGTATATTAAGGCGTATTTGAAGCTAATGACTTGGGTGTCATTCTTTCTCAGGCCTCTGCTAGATGGCAAAGGGGACACATAGCCCCAATTTGGCTGCTAGGAATTTGAATGATTCCCAGCCCTGTCGTGCAATCTGATATTACTCTACCCTACATCTCGTTGGTAATTGTTTTTTCCCTCAGCCTTGTGGTATTTTCCCCCAATGCCTATGAAGCTTAAAATTTAAACAAAAAACTTAAGAAGACATCTGTACAGATGTCTGAAACTCCTATCCCTCATGGATTTATCCTTTCCAGGATTCTGTTTCTCAAGGGTCAGGCATTCCTGTGTCCGACAGTTCTGATTTCTTTCTATCTCCTGAATTCAGAAGAATCACTGCTCTCTTTCTGGCTGTCTCCCCTGCTCCCCCTTCCCAATTTCAGCAAACATATCAAGGTACAAGCTAAACAATTTATATTGGGTGAGTAATGTCCTCCCACAAAGTTCAAGTCCATATGGTCTTCAATTGCTTGGGCTGCTTTAACAAAATACAACAACTAAATTAATTCTCACTGTTTGGAAGCCTGGAAAATCCAAGATCAAGACATTTGCCTATTTGGTTCCTGGGAAGGGGTCTCTTTTTGGCTTGTAGACAGTTGCCTTACCCCTGTGTATTCACATGGAAGTTCTCATAAGGACAGTAATTCCTTTGTGTCAGAGCCCTACCCTTACGACCTCAATTAACCTTCCATAAAGCCCTATATCCAATATAGTCGTGTTGTGGGTTGGGCTTCACCATATGAATTGGGGGTTGGAAGACACAAGGATTCATTCTATAACCATCTGGAACCTCAGACTGTGGCTTTATTTAGAAACAGCATCTCTGAATATGTAATTAAGATTAGGTTCCACTGGATTATGGTTGGTCCTAAATTCAATATGACTGATATCCTAGTAAGATAAAGGGAGGACAAACACACAAACACACACAGAGGGAGCTGGAATCAGAAACTAGAGTTAGGTTGCTGCAGACCTTGGAGTGTCCAGGAGAGTCAACAATCCACAGACACTGGCAATGTCTGGTGACACAAAGGTCAGAAGAGGCAATGATGAGTTCTTTTCTACAGCGTTTGGAAGGAACATAACCTGCTAGGGTCGTGATTTTGGACTGTAGTCTCTAAAATTCTGAGAAAATACATTACTGTCTGAGCCACGTAGGTTTTGATGGTTTTGTTATAGGATCCTGGGGATGTCATTGATCAGAATCCTTCACTGCCTGATTCATACCCAATATCTAAAAAAAAATACTTACGTGCTTTATATAGTGTTTCACATAGTTGTTTTTTGTTTTGTTTTGTTTTGTTTATAGGAGGAGGACCACTCACGCAAGTTACACCATAGTGACTGGAGACAAAAGTCTCAGAATGCCAAATTTAATTCTGAAGGCTATATGTAACTATCTTCTCACCAGCAGTGTGCAAGAAGAAATATTTACTCCCATTTCAATGTTATGTGTATCATCAGCATTAACATCAGGAATTAAGCGTATGAGAAACAATCTCACTGTTTTATGCGCATTTTAAGTATCACCAGTGAGATGACGTATATTTTTATATGGTGAATGTCATTTAGGGGGTTGTTTTTGCTGTCCATTGTCTATCGATATCATTAGTCGATCTTTGCCTGAGTTGTTAGTTTTTTTCTCATTGATCATTACAGATTTTTCGTAGCTGGAAATATTTTATGCTATGAATATGTAAATATTTTTTCTGCCATTATATCATTAAAAAAAAAACCTATGGTAGAGCCTTGTTTGAAAATGTTTATTTTAAATAGTAAGATTTGCCA
Organism: Galagoides demidoff; assembly: GCA_963574575.1. NCBI lineage: Eukaryota > Metazoa > Chordata > Mammalia > Primates > Galagidae > Galagoides > Galagoides demidoff. Next base: position 9,509 of record CAUYQV010133006.1, on the reverse strand, counting down.
GTTTCTTCACTTTTTACTTAGAAGATTTATGCTTTGATTGGAAAAATATGCTCGATTTTAAAATTTGTTTTATGCTTTCTCTAAAATATTTATGGTTCAAATTTTACATTTAATAGAATTTAAAATTATCTAATAGAAGAAGCGATACAAGTTTCTCCATTTATTTTTCCTATAACTAACTAGCCAGTTTATTGCATATAATTTTTTGAAAAATTCTTTTCCCTCTGATTTCATATACCTGACTTCCATAGCAAATTTCTATACAAGTTCCTCCAAATTCCTATTCCAAATTTCATCACAAATTCCTATACAAATCTCTCTCGTGCTAATTCCAAAGATCTTGAACTGTGCACAAGATGTGCTACAACTCACAAAACACAAACTGAAAGAAAATGTTGTATCCACTTCTAAAACTCCTAGTTTAAATTACATAATTTAACATTTTTGACATACACATATATGGCCAAATTGCCTCTAAAATAGTAAGACTGTATATCTCTTTTTTTTGAGGCAGAGCCTCCATCTGTCCCCCTGGGTAGAGTGCTGTGGCATCACAGCTCACAGCGATCTCCAACTCCTAGGCTCAAACGAGTCTCCTGCCTCAGCCTCCAGAGTAGCTGGGACCACAAGCACCCGCCACAATGCCCAGCTATTTTTTGGTTGCAGCTGTCATTGTTGTTTGGCAGGCCAGGGCTGGATTCGAACCTGCCACCTTGGGTGTATGTGGCTGGTGCGTTAGCCACTTGAGCCACAGGCACCAAGCCAAGACTGTACATCTGTATCAGCAATATATACATTTCTGTTTATCCATAACTTCACCAACACAGGGTGTCAGTTAATTAGAGGTAATAATTTTCCAGTGTTTGACCTGGCACTGCTGTCATTACCTGGTTTCGTTATTGATGAGGTCGCATAATTTATCAGCTTGAATTAAACATTTGATGATTTGCGTTTGCCTTTTTTGCCCATGTTATATTTTTTATCCTTCATGTTGATTTATAAGACCTTTAATATATTAAGAATATTAACTTTTTAATTGTTATGTATATGGTAAATTATGTTGCCATCTCATTTATTTGCTATTCAATTTACTATTTAATTTTCCTGCCCAGCTTATTGGCATAGTAGATACAATCGTGCTTGTCCAACAGTCCCCTTTTTCCTAAACTTTGCCCCTATCCTCAGCTCTTCCTTATGAACCAGCACAGTAATTATGTGGAATAGAACCAGCACAATTTCAATGTCATGTACAGCCCAAAATGAGTACAGTGTCCATTCAGATCTTTAGGAAAGGTAAATTTACAGTAGAATAGAGCCCATGAGGAAATAGCAAACCATGTTCTTCAATTGCCAAGGTCCTTTTTCTTTTTAAATGAAGACAAAGAAAGCCATGGCCTGGAAATCACATGACCCTTCAGAAAGACAACGAGCTATAGAGATAGTGATTTCCTGATCCTGAATTGTCCCTAAGGTCTGTCTCCTCATCTTCCCCCCTATTTCAATAATTTTTCATTAACATTGCATTTGTTTTGATCTATTTAAATTTTTTCCCTCTAATTTATTTTGCCTATATTTTAAATACATTTTAAATTTGCATTTCTTTTGAATAGAATGAATAATATATAAAATGACCTTTAAAGATTAAAAAATTTGCCTTAAATATTTAATTCTATACAAATTGTCATATCCAATTCACTTTTCCTTTCTTTGCCCTTATGAATCCACCTTAATAATAAGAGTATTGCCCAGTAATTAATCATATGAATTTCTGAATACCATAACTGAACTATGTATTAATAATAATTTTTATTCTGCTTTAATAATTATATAAAAAAATTATATAGATGTACATGCTTTTTGTGGGGCAAAAAAGATAGCTTAGAAGAAAAAGAATAAAAAGATCCAAAAATGTTTAACATATGTTTAATATTTGTATATGTTTTGTGAAATATAATGCAATGCAGAAAAATACAGAGATTAAACATATGAATTAAATTATTATAAACTGTGCATTTGTTAATTTTAAGTAATTTTTAAGTGTTCACATAACAAAAACATTGAGAAGCTGTAATAAACATTTTAATTAGTTCTATTTAGTTTTTCACAATGTATATATCTTTCAAAGCAAGATTTATACACTATAAATGTGTATATAAACATATTCTTCTAAGTGTGCAGCTTTAAAGGTTCTATTATCTTTTTATTAATTTTTTTAAATTTAAAAATCCTGTGGATTCCTATATTCTGTGGCTATAATGACAGCCACCAAAGCACTTATAAAGTTTGTGCTCCGCCCGAGTGAATGTGGGCCAGGAACTTGGGGATGGAAGTCATACTTATTGTTACAAAACTCAATGTGACCACTAGAAAAGGCCAAGAATTCTGTACCACCTTTAGAAAATGTTTAGATACTTCTAGAAATTTGCATACAGTTGTTGTATCATTAATGCTGGACTGTTTCAATGAGCTCTGGTTAAAATGGAAATAAATATGAGGAAGGAATCATAACGGAATAGAAATAGTGAGAAATTTCCCAACCTGGTTTGCAAAGAATTCATTCCATGCTTTTTAGTGAGAGCTAATAACAAATCGCCTGTATCACTTTCTACCCTGTGATCAAAGAAGGTGAGACACTGGTGAGATTTTTAGCTAAGGGTATGAACCTATTAATATGTGTGTCATTTATATTGAACTTCAAAAGAGAAAAAAGATCCTTTCTGTGACTGGCTAGACATCCACAGGTAAGGAGAATAATTATGCAAGATTATGAAATCCTGTATCTCCAAAGTGAAACTCCTTCAGTGAGACTAATGGATTTCAGATATGAAACTAACCAGGTACTTTCTTGAATGACCTAGTCAAAACTTTTGTTGTCAAAAGCAATCACAACAATAACGTGAGTAAATAAATGGGGCCTGATCAAATTTAAAAGGTTCTGCACAGCCAAGGACACAATCAAACGTGCAAATAGACAACCCATAGAATGGGGAGAGAATGTCCATGTTATATATAAGATATAGGTCTGATAATCATAATTTATAAAGGACCCTAGCAAATTAAGAAGAAAAGAGTAAACAATCCCATTAGAAAGTGGGAAAAAGATACAAAGAGAAACTTTGTATCTTTTTTCTTTTGTCCACTTTTAGAGGATTCCATGAAGGCTATATTTACCAGTTCGGTGAAAATATTTCAAATTGTATATAAATCCAGCACACTGTACCCCATGACTGCAATAATGTACACAGCTATGATTTAATAAAAAAAATGTTCAACATCTCTAATTCATCAGGGAAATGGAAATCAAAACTACATTGAGATATCACCTAACCCAATGAGAATGTTTAACGTCATAATATCCCAAAGGAACAGATGCTGGTGTGATTGCAGAAAGAAATGAAGTGTCATACACATTGGTGGGAATGCAAATTATGACCACCTAAATGGGAATCTGTATGAAGGTACATCAAGGAACTGGCATAGACCATTTGATCAGCAATCCCACTGCTGGGCATAGACACAAAGGGAAAAAAAGGTTATTTTATGAAAGGACACCTGTATTTTAATGCTTATCCCAGCAGAAGTTATAATTGTAAGACACGGAAACAACCCAGTGCCTATTAATATACAAATAGATTAATAAAATGTAGTATTTGCATACCATGGAGTAATTCTCAGTCATAAAAAATGTTTATCTAGTATCTTTTGTGACAACTTGCATGGAACATGACAAGAATGGAGAAAGAAATGCATGAACTCAACACCAAATGGGAACTAATTGATCAACACTTAAGTGCACATGTAAAGGTAATCTCCATGAAAATTAAGCTGGGGGTGGGGTGGGTAAAAATCGCACCTGTTGGGTCCAGTGCACACTATCTGGGTGAAGGGCACACTTATAACTTTGACTCAATCTGTATGAAACCAACCTCTATAAATAAAACATGTGTGCCTTCTACTATACTGAAATTAAAAAAAATAAAAAACTTTTGTTGCACGAGCTTTTTGTGATTAAAATACATGTTTTTTAATCTAGCAATTGAATGGGAAGGTGAGACAGCATTGAGACATCCCAGGATTTTAGGTCCTTACAGAGGATTTCTCGCTACTTCCAACTTCTCAGCACACTCTGACCCAGCGACGTTCACTCTTCTCCTAAAAATGGAAAGACTGGAGGATGGAGGGTGGTATGCAAATGTGTCCACAGCTTGAATCTGTCATTAGTTTATAAATAGGGGCCTGACATGAGAACTGCATAAGTGGTAACAAGGAAGGAACGGAGCCCTGTGCCATATCGTTCCCAGGCAACGGACGCCCATCAGTGGTTTCACTTCGGAACCAGACGCAGCTGCTCGGAACAGGCGGTGTCACTGGGCAGAGAACCATGCGGGTGAACAGAAGGTTAGAGGCTCTTACCCACTCCTGGTTTTGACATTAGTTTCCAACTATGAATCTGATAGAAATTCCACTGTAGCTTCAGGAAGGCAATACTGCCAGGAGACACCGAGGCCGACCTCTGCCTATTCAAACACACAGCGGGAAAACTGCTTCCTCCGGCAAACCTCGGACTCCGGGAAAGTCAACAGTGCCTTGCGGGAAATGGCTTTCTGCGCCCGCTACCAGCTCCTCTGAGTGCATCCCTGGCTCGTTGAGATTGTTGAGAAAGAAAGTCTTCATAGTGGCCGTTATCATAGTGGGAATTTCTGAATAAGGAATTGAGGGTGTTAGACGGAGAGTCTGTAAAAACTGTTACTCATACCCCAGTCATTCACAATTTACCTGACAACCCTGTCTTCAAAGGATGCATTGTCTCTGCAAATTGCTAGCTTGATGAAAGTGGTATCTCTTTGTTCCAGAAATAAAAGTATAGTCATATCCTGGAAAAGTCTATGCACTCCGCTTTGTTTCATCTTTTGTTTGCCTGCTCCGTAGTATAGCTCTGTTTTCATCACTATTGCCCCTAGACCACGTCGCCACCACCTAATCAGCAGCACAGAGCCAGATTAGAATCGTGTACACTCGGTCTTGATTCTAAGTATGCCTCTCGGAGTGTGGCAGAATCTGAACAAAATGGCCTCATGGACTTGGCCACTACCCCGACTGCTCACGAGTTCAGGGTTCCTGGGAGGCCGCTTTCTCCACTTCCAGGTGCACACAGGTGGCTTCTGCCCCAGTGCTCTGGCAGCTCGTGATCGGTGGCAGCTCCGATATTCTGCTGGGAATCCCAGGACAGCACTTGAGGGCGCAGCCTCTCTGCCCTCCGCCCTCCCCTCCCCACCATTAGCCTGATCCCCTTATCTGCGTATGGTGAGGAGATGGCCGTGCTTTCCGTGCCCGCAGAAGTCACTGTGATCCTGTGAGACACTGAAGGAGTTTTCTTACATCAAAGGAAACGTTAAGGAGTATCTCAGACGAGTGGGAAGCAGAGCGACCACAGGAGGCCAGTCTTTTGAGGACACAGGCTGAAGAGGACACCCCCGCCTTCCTCAACCTAGAGGAGCATTTCTAAGGAAGGCCACTCTATTCTTCAGAGTTGTCCCTGTAGTGTCTAGTTTTACTCTAATGGTAAAAGTACATTACTTAAGAAATACACACATATGTGTGTGTGTGTGTGTGTGTGTGTGTGTGTACTCATACGTATGCAAGTGTATGTTGTGTATGCTCACATTAACTGCCACAGGCACATAGGCGAGAAAAAGTCTCAGTTCAGTGAAAATGAAACTTATTTAAAGATGCTTTACATGTAGAATTTGAAACAATACTCTCAACCAGGGGTGTCCAACCTTTTCTGTTTTTTTTTTTTTCCTGCTGCACATTGGAAGAATTGTTGTCTGAGTCCACACATTAAGTACACAAACACTCAACTAAAGCTGATGAACAAAAAAAAAGGGTCCGGGTATGATATGTGTGATATGGGACACCAGAGATAAGCAAAACAGGCACCAAATAATCCACACAACAGCCCAAGGGTGGCAGGTTGACCCCCTCCAAACCCTTACTGAGGGCAAAACTTAGTGTAGAGAAGAAATTGCTACTGTACAGGTCTAATACGCTGTGCGGATCAAGTTGTGTACCAGAATGGAAAGCTGTTTTGAGAAATTATTCAGAAGTCTTGTTTTTAAAACTAAAATTATTTTTAAGACTTATTTATAATAGTATTACATTGCCCTGCCCCTGTTCAATTGTGAGTTAGAAATTACAGCAGCTGCCTGTCATATTTATCTCTCCCTATAACTTAGACAAAAAGGATTTGTTTCTGCACCAAAAGAGAGCAAAGTTTGGAAAGAAACTTCACTGAGTGAAACTTCACTGAGTCTTGATCCATCAAGTAACTGTCACTTAGGAAGAAACTTGCTAATTATTGTGGCACCCACAGCAAGCAGGTGCCTTACCAGTGAAGAAGGTGCATCTATGGAACTGGAGAAAGTAGAGACGCCTTCTCCGTGTTTAACAAAACACTCCTACGTCAGCCATTTGTGGTCTTTATAGATCTCATAGTTGCCTTTCTAGCTACTTCTTAGCACACTTAGAGATTTACTATTAGTAAAAAAGTTATTACTGAAATCAGTCCATAAGATAAAAAAAAAAAAGCCTTCACATGTAATATTTTCCTGTGCACTTGATGTGAGAAATGTAAATTTCCCAGCATTATTTATCCTGGTTGAGTTCTAATGAGGTTATCATGCCAATTTCATGTTGTGATTAATAAAAGTATTTTCTTCAGAAAACGGCCTCATATTATCACAGTAAGAGGATTAAGATAATTTGTTCTTTTTTATTCTGAATGTCTGATGGCTGCAGTGCCTACACCTGTCAGAGGTGGATGGCTCATTGGATAAGAACTGTGGGGACCATCTGTAGGAACATTAAGTTCTATGTTTCAGGAGGGAAAGATGTGAAAGGCAGTGTGGAGCTTTGAGTTGTTTTACATCAGTTATACTTTCACTTGGATGCATATATCAACGACTATAGCTAACAGTTTGCTTAAACAAGTGCGGTTTATTTTCTCATGACATCAAAGTCCAGTGGTAGGTCGTTTCGCGATTGTACAGATGCTCAAGAGATCATCACTGAACCAAGCTTCTAGTTCTCTTCTCTGACACATTTTTCATCAGAAGAGAATAGGGTCCTGAAAAGACCATTCAGTAAAGATCTATTAACGAGACCAGGATTGTGTCACATGATCGCCTGAAAAGGACTTTAAGAAGATCAGTTTATTTTTATTGCTACTGCAATGAAACTAGAATTTGTTCACTATCAAGAAAGGGAAGAATGAGTAATGGTTTAGGAAGCTAATAGCATTGCCTTCCTCCTCAGCAATAATCCCTGCCCTATGGACACTACTTATTCTCTAACAGTTGGCCTTGTGAAAAGCATGAGTGTAGGGGATCAGATGTCTACTACGTGAGGCCACCTGATACAAGAAGGAGCCATCCTATCATTCTTTACAGAATGTTTTTCAACAAGTTGAAAAGACATTGCAAGTTTAGAGAGTCAAACTGCACATTTAAGTCATGGTAGTCAGAGAGAGAGCGTGTAGTCAGGAGGACTATTAGTCAAACAAAGGTTTCAAAACAGTAAGATTATGAGTAGGAAGTCCTAATACAGATGGGAAACAGTAAACAAGGCAGGGGAACTTAGGTGAGCAGGAACCATTCTCATATGAGAGAGAGGAAAGAGGGACACTGGAGAACAGATTTTTAGCTCACATACTGTGGTAAATTTCTATGATATTACCTTACCAACTAGTAATGTGCCATATTTCTCAGGAAATTAAGAAGTGTATTGGTCCATTTTGGTCCTTTTTGTATGCCAGTGTAAATTATATGAATGGGGGTTCCTTGGCATATTGTCAAACTCAGATTTTATTTTTTTTTTAGCAGTGTGCTGTCTAATACTGAGCCTATAAAGGATATTCTTTATTTCTATTGCTGTGTTTTTTTAACTGCTATCCTTTTAAAACTTCTTTCTAGAATCTCCATCTCTCTGCTTACACTATCCATACATTTTTTCATGTTTTCTTTTTCCATTAGAGCCCTTAGCACATGAATCATAGTTCTTTTAAATTCCCAGCCTGCTATTTTCAACATTCTTGCCATAATTGAATCTGGCTTTGATGTTTGCTTTCTTTCTTTTTTTTTTTAATTAAATCATAGCTGGGTACATTAATGCAATCACAGGGTACAGTGTGGTGTTTTCACACACATTTTGAAATACTCTCATCAAACTAGTCAACATAGCCTTCATGTCACTATCTCAATTGTTGAATTAAGACATTCATACTCTGCTTTTAGAAAGATTCACTTGTACCCTTGTAAGATAAACCATAAAAGTGACCCCTCCAATCACCCTCCCTCTCCCCATCCACCCCCCTTCCCTTCCTTCTCCCTCCCCCATCCCCATATTCTAAGGCTATAATTAGGTTATAACATTCCTATGAAAGCTACAAATTATTTTCAAAATAGGGCTGTGTACATTGGATATATTTTCTTCTATTCTTGAGATACTTTGCTAAGAAGAAAATATGCCAGTTCCATCCATGTAAACACGAAGGAGGTAAAGTCTCCACCCTTCTTTAGGGCTACATGATATTCCATGGTGTACATCCACCACAACTTATTAATCCATTCGTGGGTTGATTGGCACTTGGGCTTCTTCCATGATGTAACAATTATGCATTGGGCTGAAATAAACATTCTGATACAAATATCTTTGTTGTAATGTGATTTTTGGTCTTCTGGATATATACCTAATAAAGGAATTACAGGATCAAATGGCAGGTCTATTTTTAGTTCTCTAAGTGTTCTCCAGATGTCTTTCCAAAAAGGATGAATTAATTTGCATTCCCACCAGCAGGGTAGAAGTGTTCCCTTTTCTCTGCATCCACACCAACATCTCCGGTTTGGGGATTTTGTGATATGGGCTAATCTTACTGGAGTTAGGTGATATCTCAAAGTAGTTTTGATTTGTATTTCTCTCATGATTAAGGATGGCGAGCATTTTTTCATATTATCTGTAGGCCATGCACCTATCTACTTTAGAGAAATTTCTTTTCAAGTCCCTTGCCCACCCTGAGATGGGATCACTTGTGTTTTTCTTGCTAATACATTTGAGTTCTCTATGGATTCTGGTTATTAAACCTTTGTCTGAGACATCACCAGCAAATATCTTCTCCCAGTCTGAGGGTTGTCTACCCACTTTATTGACTGTGTTCTTGGCTGTGCAGAAGCTTTTTAGTTTGATCAGGTCCCAAAAGTGGGTTTTTGACATTGCTTCAATAGTCCGAGGGGTCCTCCTCATAAAATTTTTGCCCAGGCAAATTTCTTCAAGTGTTTTCCCTTCGCTTTCTTCTAGTATTTTTATAGTTTCACGTCTTAAGTTTAAATCTTTAATCCAGTGAAAGTCTATCTTTGTTAATGGTGAAAGGTGTGGGTCCAGTTTCAGTCTTCTATAGGTCACCAACCAGTTCACCCAGCAACATTTGTTAAACAGGGAATCTTTTCCTCACTGAA